>JAVSCE010019313.1:0-147534 GCA_032199065.1 Smutsia gigantea | reverse complement strand
AATCTGTAGATTGCTTTAGGTAGTATAGCCATTTTGACAATATTGACTCTTCCTAGCCAAGAGCATGGGATGCTTTTCCATTTGTTAGTGTCCTCTTTAATTTCTCTTAGGAGTGTCTTGTAGTTTTCAGAGTACAGGTCTTTCACTTCCTTCGTTAGGTTTATTCCTAGGTATTTTATTCTTTTTGATGTAATTGTGAATGGAATTGTTTTCTTGATTTCTCTTTCTGTTAGTTCATCATTAGTGTATAGGAAAGCAACAGATTTTTGTGTGTTAATTTTGTATCCTGCAACTTTGCTGAATTCAGATATTAGTTCTAGTAGTTTTGGAATGGAATCTTTAGGTTTTTTATGTACAGTATCATGTCATCTGCAAATAGTGACAATTTGACTTCTTCTTTACCAATCTGGATGCCTTGTATGTCTTTGTTTTGTCTGATTGCTGTGGCTAGGACCTCCAGTGCTATGTTGAATAACAGTGGAGAGAGTGGGCATCCTTGTCTTGTTCCAGATCTTAGATGAAAAGCTTTCAGCGTCTCGCCATTAAGTATGATGTTAGCTGTGGGTTTGTCATATATAGCCGTTATGATGTTGAGGTACTTGCCCTCTATACCCATTTTGTTGAGAGTTTTAATCAGGAATGGATGCTGAATTTTGTCAAATGCTTTTTCAGCATCTATGGAGATGATCATGTGGTTTTTGTTCTTCTTTTTGTTGATGTGGTGGATGATGTTGATGGATTTTCGAATGTTGTACCATCCTTGCATCCCTGGGATGAATCCCACTTGATCATGGTGTATGATCCTCTTGATGTATTTTTGAATTCGGTTTGCTAATATTTTGTTGAGTATTTTTGCATCTACGTTCATCAGGGATATTGGTCTGTAATTTTCTTTTTTGGTGAGGTCTTTGCCGGTTTTGGTATTAGAGTGATGCTGGCTTCATAGAATGAGTTTGGAAGTATTCCCTCCTCTTCTATTTTTTGGAAAACTTTAAGGAGAATCGGTGTTATTTCTTCTCTATATGTCTGGTAGAATTCAGAGGTGAATCCATCAGGCCCAGGGGGTTTTGTTCTTGGGTAGTTTTTTGATTACCAATTCGATTTCGTCGCTGGTGATTGGTCTGTTTAGTTTTTCTGTTTCTTGCTTGGTCAGTCTTGGAAGGTTGTATTTTTCTAAGAAGTTGTCCATTTCTTCTATGTTTTCCAGCTTGTTAGCATATAGATTCTCATAATATTCTCTTATGATTCTTTGTATTTCTGTGGGGTCTGTCGTGATTTTTCCTTTCTCATTTCTGATTGTGTTTATGTGTGTAGATTCTCTTTTCCTCTTAATGAGTCTGGCTAGGGGTTTATCTATTTTGTTTATTTTTTCAAAGAACCAGCTCTTGGTTTTATTGATTTTTCTATTGTTTTATTCTTCTCAATTTTATTTATTTCTTCTCTAATCTTTATTATGTCCCTCCTTCTGGTGACTTTGGGCCTCATCTGTTCTTCTTTTTCCAATTTCAGTAATTGTGTCTTTAGACTATTCATTTGGGAATGTTCTTCCTTCTTTAAATAGGCCTGGATTGCAATATACTTTCCTCTTAGAACTGCCTTTGCTGCGTCCCACAGAAGTTGTGGCTTTGTGTTGTTGTTGTCATTAGTCTCCATATATTCTTTGATTTCTGTTTTGATTTGGTCGTTAACCCATTGATTAATTAGGAGAGTGTTGTTAAGTCTCCATGTATTTGTGAGCCTTTTTGATTTCTTTCTAAAATTTATTTCTAGTTTTATACCTTGGTGATCTGAGAAGTTGGTTGGTAGGATTTCAATATTTTTGAAATTACTGAGGTTCTTTTTGTGGCCTAGTATGTGGTCTATTCTGGAAAATGTTCCATGTGCACTTGAGAAGAATGTGTATCCTGTTGCTTTTGGGTGTAGAGTTCTGTAGATGTCTGTTAGGTCCATCTGTTCTAGTGTGTTGTTCAGTGCCTCTGTGTCTTTACTTATTTTCTGTCTGGTTGATCTGTCCTCTGGAGTGAGTGGTGTGTTGAAGTCTCCTAAGATGAATGCATTGCTGTCTATTTCCTCCTTTAATTCTGTTAGTATTTGTCTCACATATGCTGGCGCTCCTGTGTTGGGTGCATATATATTTATAATGGTTATATCTTCTTGTTGGACTGACCCCTTTATCATTATGTAATGTCCTTCTTTATCTTTTGCTACTTTCTTCGTTTTGACATCACTAATTTTTAAATAGTGGGTTTCATGCTGTTTATGCAATGGATTCTTGCATGGCTTGGTATTTTTTGCATCCCCCAGAATAAGAAATTTTGAATCAACTGCCAGGAGGACCATTGATTTCAAGAGCAATTGAGGGGTGTTCCCATCTGCACTGTCCAATGAGCTGTGGGGAGCTCCTCTGCTGGTATTGACCCTGTATGACCCTGAGCATTTCCTGTGGGTTCAAGAGAAGGTGCCTAACTTCCTGTTTTTAGCCATAATTTTATATCCCCATTTGAAAAACATAATTTTCAAAGTTAGGGGCCCATATATCCCTTTTAGAAGATAAAGATTGATACTAATTTGTGAAAAAATGAGCCTTGTGGGGAAGGGGGCCTTACTGTATTGGCAAAATCAGTGAATAGGAAATAGATTGAAGCACAATTGCAAGATTGTCAACTAAATGATTTATTATAATCAAGGCAAGAAAGATAGACTGATTTATGATAGCTAATGGCTTTTTTTGGTCTATATGCTTAAAAAATTATTTGTTTGTATGCTGAAAAGTGCATTAAAACAAATAGGCAATCAAAAACAAAACCCTACCTTGCCAGCCCCCAGTATTTCTGGGACTTCTGGGACTGCAGCCCCTCCTCTCTGGCCACAGCAGCTGCCGTAGCCAAATATCGTTTGTCCTCAAAGCTCTTGATATCAGCAGGGCTGAGAGCACCAGATTTCCTGAGAATTCAAAACAACCAGATTTTCTACTCACTCGCTCTTCGTGAATTGTTCAATATGTATAGGTTGAGAATTTACATGCACATTCATGTTACACTAAATACTTTAATGTCAAAGGAATTCAAAAAATTTTCCCTCAGTTCTCTAGCCCACATCCATTTGGTATTATTAGTTATCTCTGACTGAACCAGGAGGGGGTTTATGCCAGATTAAAGATCCAAGATTATAAAAAAGAAAGAAATCCTGTCACTTGCAATAAAATGGATGGACCTAGAGGGTATTATGCTAAGTGAAATAAGCCAGGGGGAGAAAGACATATACCATATGATTTCACTTATATGTGGGATCTAAAAATAAAACAAAACAATATGAACAAAACAGCAGTAGACTCATTGACACCAAGAAGTGACTAGTGGCTACCATGGGGGAAAGGTTGAGGTGGGCGAGTGGAGAGGGTGAGGGGGATAAAAGGGCACAAAAACTCTCAATCATAATATAAGTTGGTCACAGGTGTGAAAGTGCACCATGGAGAGCATAGACAATGGTTCTGTAACATCTTCCTATATTGACAGATAGTAACTAGAGGGGGTGATGATTTAATAATGTGTATAACCCTTGAATCATTGTGTTGTATACTTGAAATCAATACAATATTGTATATTAACTAAACTTCAATTAAAAAATAAACAATTAAAAAAAAGATACAGGCTTATCGAACTGCACTTCTGCGGTAGAAAAAACCTTGAAAACAGGAATAAAATTAAAATTTCCAAAGAAAAATACTTTCAAAAACTTTGTAAATGCTGAAGTTTAGACCTTAAGTGTACCTCACTTTGTCATGCTAACAAATTTTAAAGCTAATTTTGATAAATAAAATCAGTTCTGAATCTCTACCAGAGAGATCATTCTTTCAAACAATGAAATCCTTTGGCAACCAAACCACAGAATGCTCTCATTGTCCTAGTTATCTATTGCTGTATAACAATGCTACCACAAATTTGATCACTTAAAGCAACAAAATTTATTATTTCACATTTCTGTGGGTCAAGGAACTGGGCAGAGTTTAGCTGGGTCCGTGCTGCATGGTCCCCCAAAGTTATAGCCAAAGTGTCATCAGGGCTTCAGTCTTGTCAGAGAATTGGACAGTGGCCAGATCATGTAGTTATATATCCCTGAAATAACAGCTGAAATTCAACCTCTGCTGTCCCCCAATAAACTTCTCTTTCTGTACCTTCCCCATCACAGTAAACTATTTTTCCAGCTGCTCAAACCAAAAAATGTTGGTGTTATCCTTGACACCTTCTTGTCTCTTACATCCCTCATCCAATCTGTTAGCAAATCCTAATGATGTCACCTTCAAACTGTACCCAGCATCTGACCACTTCTCACCACCCCCTCTGCTACTACCCCAATCCAAGCCACCAGCATCTCTTCGGGAATTATTTTAACAGTATTCTAATTGATATCCCTGAATCTGACCTTGCCTCTTTAAGCCTGTGCTTAATGTAGAGTCCCCACAGTGATCCTGTTAAAATGTTAGCCATTTCTTTTCAAAACTTTCTCATATATCCCCATCTCAGATTAAAAACCAATGCTCTTGAAAGGAAAAAAGATAGTGGCGTGAAAAGTGTGGCAGAAACCTCCCCAAATCACATAAAACATGAAAATATAGCAAATACAACTACTCCTGAAACAGCAACCTGAAGACAGCAGAACAGACTGACTACATCTGGGGAAAATGAGAAGACCTCAAGGAAAAGGTAAGGTAGCAAAGCCACGATATGGCGGGACCCAAGACCTCTCCCCATCCCAGCGACCAGGCGGGGGGAAGAAAAGAGGAGCAGGGAGGGAGTAGAAACCAAGGACTGCTGAACACCCAGCCACGGAGATCTGCTGTGGGAGCATGAACCCACATGGTGCTGTGGAGATTAGTGGGGTTGGAAATCAAAGATGGACAGAATACTGAGAGAGACTGAGATTCCAGACACTTGTGGAGAACAGGTATGCACAACCAGAACCCCAGGACAAAAGAAAGATGAGCAGTTTGAAGGACACAACCTGCTGCTCCTTCCTCCCAGCAGGCTCTGCTTCCACTAACCTGCCATCCCCGACCTGGCAGTGGAGGCAAGCATTACAGCCAGGAAGGCAGGAAACCCTGCCAGCCAAACTCTTTCCTCCCATCAGGTGCCAGTTCCACTCGCCTGCGACCCCCATCATTGCTGCAGGCACACAGTACCCCCAGATAGAAGAGCTTCAGGGCACTAGAGGGTGTCACATACAGAAAGTTATTATTCCATAGGAAACATTAAAACATGAAGCAGCAAAGGAATTTGGTCGAAACACAATTAAAAGAAAAAAATGCCAGAAAGAAGGCTAAGTGAAACTGAAATCTTGATAAAGATTTCAAAATAAAAGTCATAAACATGCTCACAGAGCTACAGAAAAATATTCAATATCTCGAGGAGAACTTCAACAAAGAGAGAGAAAGTTTGAAAAATATAGTATCTGAAACAAAATATACAATGGAGGGATTTAAAAGCAGATTAGATGAGGTAGAGGAGAGAGTAAATTAAACAGAAATTTGAGAACAGGAAAACAAAGAAGTTGAGGCAGAGAGAGAAAAAGGAATCTCTAGGAATGAAAGAATAAGAGCTGTGTGACCAATCCTAACAGAACAATATTCGCATTATAGGCATTCCAGAAGAAGAGACAAAGAGTTAAAAAGTCTCTTTGAGGAAATTATTGTTGAAAACTTCCTCAATCTGGGGAAGGAAATAGTCTCTCAGGTCATGGAAGTGCAGAGATATCCCAACACAAGGAACCCTAGGAAGACAACAGCAAGACATATAATAATTCAAATGGCAAACATCAAAGACAAGGAGAGAGTACTGACAGCAGCCAGAGAGAGAAAAAAGATCACTTATAAAGGAAACCCGATTAGACTATCATCCAACATCTCAGCAGAAACCTTAGAGACAAGAAAGGAGTGGCAAGGTATATTTAATGCAATGAAAACAGAAGGGCCTCCAACCAAGAACACTCTATGCAGAAAGATCATCATTTATATTTGAAGCAGAGATTAAACTATTTCCAGATAAGCAGAAGTAGAGGGAATTCACCACCAACAAACCACCTCTACAGTGTATCTTAAAGGAACCGCTCTAAATGGAAGTGCTCCTAAGGCTAAATAGCTGTCACTAGAGAAAATAAAACAACAGTAAAGGAAGTATACCAATCAATTACTATGCAAATACAAAATTAAATAAACTACTCACAAAGTTAGTTAAGGGATACACAAAAAGTACACAACATGACACCTAATATATAGAGTGGAGGAGGAAGAAGATGGGCAGAAAAAAAAAAGACCTTTAAATTGTGGTTGAAATAGAGTAATAGGCAAATTAAGTTAGACCGTTAGATAGTAGGGAAACTGCCCTTGAACCTATGGTAACCACAAATATAAAGCATGCAATGGCAATAATACATACCTATTGATAATCATCCTAAATATAAATGGACTGAATGCAACAGTCAAAAGACATAGAGTTACAGAATGGATAAAAATACAAGACCCATCTAAATGCTGCCTAGAAGAGACTCACTTCAAACCCAAAGACATACACAGACTAAAAGTGAAGGGATGGAAAAAGATATTTCATGCAAATACTAGGGAGAAAAAAGCAGGAGTTGCAGTACTTGTATCAGACAAAATAGACTTCAGAACAAAGAAAGTCACAAGAGACAAAGAAGGATATTACATAATGATAAAGGGTCAGTCCCAAAAGAGGATATAACTATTATAAATATCTATGTGCCCAACACAGGATCACCTACATGTGTGAAACAAATACTAAAAGAATTAAAAGGGGAAATAGAATGCAATGCATTCATTTTAGGAGACTTCAACACAACACTCACTCCAATGGACAGATCAACCAGACAGAAACTAAGTAAGGACACAGGGGCATTGAACAACACATTAGAACAGTTGGACCTAACGGACATCTACAGAACACTCCATCCAAAAGCAGCAGGAAACACTGTCTTCTCAAGTGCACATGTAACATTTTCAAGAACAGATCATATACTAGGCCACAAAAAGAGATTCAGCAAATTCAAAAAGATTGAAATTGTACCAACCAGCTTTTCAGACCACAAAGGTATGAAATTAGAAATAAATTTTACAAAGAAAACGAAAAAGCCCACAAACACATGGAGGCTTAATAACATGCTCCTAAATCCTCAATGGAATAATGACCAAATAAAAACAGAGATCAAGCAATATATGGAGACAAATGACAACAATAATTCAACACCACAAAATCTGTGGGAGGCAGCAAAGGCCGTGCTAAGAGGGAAGTGTATTTCAATACAGGCTTACTGCAGGAAAGAAGAACAATCCAATATGAACAGTCTAAACTCACAATTAATGAAACTAGAAAAAGAAGAACAAATGAGGCCCAAAGTCAGTAGAATGAGGGACATAATAAAGATTAGAGCAGAAATAAATAAAATTGAGAAGAATGAAACAATAGAAAGAATCAGTGAAACCAGGAGCTGGTACTTCGAGAAAATAAACAAAATAGATAAACCCCTAGCAAGACTTATCAGGAAAAAAAAAGAGTCTATGCACATAAACAGAATCAGAAATAAAAAAGAAAAAATCATTACTGACACCACAGAAATACAAAGAATTATTAGAGAATACTATAAAAAATTATATGCCAACAAACTGGATAACCTAGAAGAAATGGACAGCTTTCTAGGAAAATACAACCTTCCAAGACTGACCCAGGAAGAAACATAAAATCTGAACAGACCAACTACCAATAATGAAATTGAATTGGTAATTGAAAAACTACCTAAGAACAAAACCCATGAGCCTGATGACTTCTCAGCTTAATTTTATCAAACATTTAGAGAAGACCTAATACTAACCTCCTTAAAGTTTTCCAAAGAATAGGGGGAAATACTTCAAAACTTATTCTATGAGTCCAGCATCACTCTAATACCAAACCAAGCAAAGACACCACTAAAAAAAAGAAAATTACAGACCAATATCCCTGATGAACATAGATACAAATATCCCCAACAAAATATTAGCAAACCAAATTCAAAAATACAACCAAAAGATCATCCATCATGATCAAGTGGGATTTATTCCAGGGATGAAAGGATGGTGCAATATTCGAAAATCCATCAACATCATACACCACATCAACAAAAGGAGGACAAAAATCACATGATCATCTCAAAAGATGCTGAAAAAGCATTTGACAACATTCAACATTCATTCATGATAAAAATTCTCAACAAAATGGGTATAGAGGGCAAGTACCTCAACATAATAAAGACCATATATGACAAACCCAAGGCCAACATCATACTTAACAGTGAAAAGCTCAAAGCTTTTCCTCTAATATTGGGAACAAGACAAGGATTCCCACTCTCCCCATTTTTATTCAACATTGGACTGGAGGTCCTCGCCATAGCAATGAGACAATACAAAGAGATAAAAGGCATCCACATTGATAAGAAAGAAGTTAAACTGTCATTGTTTGTAGATAACATGATGTTGTACATGAAAAACCCTAAAGAACCCACCCCAAAACTATTAGAATAAGTGAATTCAGTAAAGTCACAGGATACAAAATTAATACACCAAAATTGATTGCATTTCTATATACTAATGGTGAACTAGCTGAAAGAAAAATCAGGAAAACAATTCCATTCAAAATTGCATCAAAAAGAATAAAAATGCCTAAGAATAAAC
This sequence comes from Smutsia gigantea, assembly GCA_032199065.1. Classification (NCBI taxonomy): domain Eukaryota; kingdom Metazoa; phylum Chordata; class Mammalia; order Pholidota; family Manidae; genus Smutsia; species Smutsia gigantea. The sequence continues at coordinate 138,818 of JAVSCE010019313.1, read as the reverse complement.
TTAACCAAGGAGGTGAAAGACCTATACCCTGAAAACTACAAGACACTCATGAGAGAAATTAAAGAAGACACCAATAAATGGAAATACATCCCATGTTCATGGATAGGAATAATTAATATTGTCAAAAAGGCCATCCTGCCTAAAGCAATCTAAAGATACAATGCAATCCCTATCACCATACCAACAGCATTCTTCAACAAACTAGAACAAATAGTTCTAAAATTCATATGGAACCACAAAGGACCCCAAATAGCCAAAGCAATCCTGAGAAGGAAGAATAAACCTGGGGGGATTACAATCCCCAATTTCAAGCTCTACTGCAAAGCTACAGTAATCAAAATAATTTGGTACTGGCACAAGAACAGACCCAAAATCCATGGAATAGAATAGAAACCCCAGATATAAACCCAAACATATACGGCCAATTAATATATGATAAAGGAGCCATGGATATACAATGGGGAAATGACAGCCTCTTCAACAAATGGTGTTGATAAAACTGGATAGCTACATGCAAGAGAATGAAACTGGATCATTGTCTAACTCCATACACAAAAGTAAACTCAAAATGGATCAAAGACCTGAACGTAAGTCATGAAACCATAAAACTCATAGAAGAAAACATAGGAAAAATCTCTTGAATATAAACATGAGCAACTTTTTCCTGAACACCATCTTCTCAGGCAAAGGAAACAAAATAAAAAATGAACAAATGCGACTACATCAAACTAAAAAGCTTCTGTACAGCAAAGGACACCATCAGCAGAACAAAAAGGTACCCCACAGTATGGGAGAATATATCCATAAACAACATATCTGATAAAGGGTTAACATCCAAAATATATAAAGAACTCACATGTCTCAACACTCATAAAGCAAATAACCAGATTGAAAAATGGGCAAAGGATCTGAACAGACACTTCTCCAACGAAGAAATTCAGATGGCCAACAGGCACATGAAAAGATGCTCCACATCACTAACCATTAGGGAAATGCAAATTAAAACCACAGTGAGATATCACCTCACACCAGTTAGGATGGCCAACATCCAAAAGACAAACAACAGCAAATGTTGGTGAGGATGTGGAGAAAGGGGAAACCTACTATACTGCTGGTGAGAATGTAAATTAGTTCAACCATTGTGGAAAGCAATATGGAGGTTCCATAAAAGACTAAAAATGGAAATACCATTTGATGAAGCAATTTCACTCTTAGGAATTTACTGGAAGAAAACAAGATCCCTGATTCAAAAAGACATATGCACCCCTATGTTTATCGCAGCACTATTTACAATAGCCTAAATATGGAAGCAACCTAAGTGTCCATCAGTAGATGAATGGATAAAGAAGATGTGGTACATATACACAATGGAATATTATTAAGCCATAAGAAGAAAACAAATCCTACCATTTGCAACAACATGGATGGAGCTAGAGGGTATTATGCTCAGTGAAATAAGCCAGGTGGAGAAAGACAAGTACCAAATGATTTCACTCATTTGTAGAGTATAACAACAAAGCAAAAGTGAAGGAACAAGACAGCAGCAGACTCACAGGCTCCAAGAGGGGACCAGTGGTTATCAAAGGGAAGGGGTTGGGAGGGTGGGTGGGGAAGGAAGGAGAAGGGGATTAAGGGGCACTATAATTGGCACTCACAATATAGGTAGGTCACAGTGAAAGGCATTACAGCACAGAGAAGACAGTAATGACTCTATAGCATCTGACCATACCGATAGTGACTTCAAAGAGGGGTTTAGGACTTGATAATATGGGTGAATGTTGAAACCACAATGTTGCTTATGTGAAGCCTTCATAAGATTGTATATCAATGATACTTTAATAAAAAAAAATACCAGTGCTCTCAATATAGCCAACAATGCCCCCAGTTTTCCATCTTTACTCTTCCCTTGCTTGGTTAGCACTGTGACTTATTTCCTGAACTGTCCCCTTGCTGGAAGACACTGGTCCCCTGGCCATTGTTTGCTCTCCACGGGCCGACCCCCATATCAGGGTTGATCCCCGAGTTCTCCTCTGTCTGGAGCTCTCTCCCCTCAGATGACCCCATGGCTCGCCTACCTTCTTCCACCGTCGCCGGAGGTCGTCATCTGCCACTTTTTTAAAACCACTGTGACCTGAAGTGCCTTCCCACTCCCTGCTTTATTTCTTTCCTGAGTGCTTACCTCCACTTGATATCCCATATAGTTTACTTATTGTTTTATATTATCGGCCTTCCCCATTAGAATGTGAGCCCCATAAGGGAAGGATTTTACTTTTTTTCAGTAATGTTCTCACAGTACTTAAAACAGTATTGGGCTTATCGATGCTCAATACGTTTTGTTGGATGACAAGTAAATGTAGTGCCCCACAGCACGTGATAAGATTTCTGGATTCAACTGACTAAAATAGGAAGCCAAGGCAGATTTTGACTAAGCAGGGAAATGGTAGTATTAGATTTATGCTTTAGCAAGGCTGCAATAGGTGCTTTGGGGAGAAAGATTTGAAGAGCTCACAAGACAGACGTAGAGGAAATGGGTCCATTTCAGTAGCCCAGCTGAGAAATGATAGTGGCTTGATGTAGGACTTAGCAACACGGGTGCTGCTGAGAAGTGACAGCTGCATTCACGGTGTATTTTGAGGAAATGCAGACATAACCTGCCTAGAGGTCAGATATTGGTTATGAAGAAAAGGACAGAATCAAAGATGACACCTAGATTTTCAACAAAGGAGGCTAATGAGGAGAAATCTGTGCCAGAAGGAAAACTGTAAAACTGTGGAGCCTAAAGACGAGGTATATTAAAGAAGATGAACCCAAGCTGTTGCCTCAGCCAGTCAGGTTAAAGGTAGTTGGGGGAGAACGGAGATCTGACAGCAGGTCTGCTAAGAAGGAACTTCTTAGGAGGCCCAATAAATGATATGTCAATGAATGGTGGTTGGGCTGAACAGGTCCATTGTATGGAAAAAGGAAGGACTATGAAAAAGATGAGAGCTGTCAGTCAAATCTTACAAAACTGTTTTGTAAGATCTTTTGCTGTAAGACAAGCAGAAAATGGGTAGGAGGCATAGAAGTAAATGGAATCAAAGCCTTTTTAAAAAAACAATAGAAGATATGAAGGCATGTTTATCTACTAACAGAAATTACCAAGTAGAGGAAAGGACCTCATAATGCAGCGGGGGGCTGGGGAGAAAACTGTAGAAACAGAATTCTTGAAAAATGGAAGGGAAAAGCACAGGTGCATGGGAGCCAGATGCATCTTTCAGAGCAGCAGGTGTGGAAGCAAAGCTCGAGGGTATTGATGCAGGGGGGCTGCTGCACCATTGTGTGGCAAGGTGAAGGGCTTCTCACCTGAGGGCTTCTATTCTGAGAGTCAGGAGAGGGCTTAGAGACTTGAGGTGAGAAAAAGATGTGAAATAGTTTGGTGGGAGGGGCCGGATGGGTGAGTACTAGGATTTTCTGGCAACACTGAGTTTCCATATGAGATTTATGACATAAATTAAGATTTGACCAGTCAGCCTGTTTGGGGGTTTTCATCTGAAATCTTTGGCTGCTTGGAAGCAGGCACAGGGTAGGAAGATGGTTGGGCACAACCAGAATTAGAATTTTCCCAAGAAGGTTACCCAGAGGGGGAAATAGGCAAGGGAATAAAAATGAACAGACGTCAGGAATGGACATTGCTGAGCGCTGGTGTCTGATAGAGTCAGAAGTGAAGCAAGGACGTGAGCAGAAGGAGGGATGGGGAAAGCAGTGAGGTCAACAGGCTGGAGGGCCCTCTGCCTGAGAGACATCTGGGGAAGGGATTCTAGAGGATGTGAGCAGGATGGTTAGGTGGTAGCCGTCAGACAGCAGGAAGCTTGATATTAAAATAACTCTCCTGGAAACTCTTTTAAAAATATAAATTCTTGGGGCAGACCTTACAGTATCTGATTCTGTAGATGTGAGAAGCGACTTGTTTTCATTGGTAACCGAGGCGATTCTGAGTCGGGCTATCCAAAGATGGACATCTGGGAACCATTGAGAAGAAATAAGTAGATGTGGCCCCTAAAGGATCTGATCCCTGAGAGCGCAGGTGGTGAAAACAGCACACAGGCAGGGGGTTACTGAAGGTCATTGGCAAGCTTGCTGGCCTGCTTGTTTATTCCATGGCAAACGCTACTTGACCAATTTCTCCAGTAATAGGATCTTTAGTTATTTTTTATGTTTATTTTGATATCATTAATCTACGATTAAATGAGCAATATTATGGTGATTACACTACCCCCTTCATCAGGTTCCCCCCACCAACCCCATTACAGTCACTGTCCATCAGCGTAGTGAGATGCTATAGAGTCACTACTTGTCTTCTCTGGGTTGTACAGCCCTCCCCGTGGATCTTTAGTTATTGATGCACACAAATTTCTTCAGGGCTGCAGAGAAAAAATTCAGAATAATACCTAGAAAGGCTAAGAAAGTTGACCAAATTTCCAAAAGAATATAACAAACCATTCACCCAGACCTCCGGATAGGAAGGACAGTCACCACCGGAAAACCACTTAGAAGACACTGAATAGGAGCCGAGATATCTCAGGTGGGTGCTGGAATTTTTGTCCAGCTGAGATTTTGTTGACAGTTAAATGCACACGCTTTCCTCCCAATTTCCTCCCTCCATATTCAGACATCATGAAATCTTGCTCCGGTCTGCGGCTCCTCTGCCTTACACTGGGCTTATTGTTGGTGGTGAATGCCACTGAGGAAGAGAAGATAAGCAGCTTTTCACCCACCGCCAGTTGAAGTTGTGAATTTTTTTTTTCTAACTCGAAGTATACACTTAAAAAGAACTGCCAGGTTTATCAGAAGGGCCAGGTCAATTTGAGAAAATTATTTGGTGCAAAGTGCTGACTTCATTTTGTCTAAATGCAGAAAGCAACATGCCAGCAAGGTTTGGAAGAAATAAACAGGTGCTGTCACTGCAGGAATGCGTTAAGCCTGATGTCATTGATATCGGCCACTTCAGACTATTATGAATGGTATCAAAATTCTAGAGGGATTAGATAATGCGAGAGATACACCATAAAAATGAGTAAGCCATTTGGAGATGGGTCTTTGCCCAAATTTTCCATAATTGTGCCAGGGACACACATTTTTCCGGTGATAATAAGGAAAGGTTTTAACAAGGGAGGTAGTGGAGTGCGCTGAAGGCCTCGGTTTTTCTGAGTTCAGTTCAGACTGTCTACTAGTTTTATAGCTTTGGTTGAATTATCTAGCCACTATATGTCTCAGTTTCCTTGTCTAAGGAAGGGTGGTAGTAATAGTTTCAGTTCATAGGATTGTTTCAAGAATGAAATGACATGAGAAAAGCAGAGAAGTGTAGACAACGTTTTACCCAAGACTCTTTAAGAAAAGTGTTTGAGCTGGAAGGCAGCAAGACTGAGGTAGAAGAGGAAACACCATGTAATATAAGAAGGAGAGGGTTTTTTTTTTAAAGAAGATGAAATGAAAACAAAACTTTCTCCAGACTTTCTGATCTGGCAAATGTCCGTATCATTAGCTGGGGCTTAGGGTTCCCACAAAGCAGTTGCCCTTCCTATCCTTGGGTTCAATGTAGCAAGCATTTTCCTACATAAGTTATTGTGTCAAAAACTGCAAAGAAACACCACGGCAAGAAGGGACGTGTGGGTATAAATCAAAGATTCCACAGAACAGGGTGGTCAAAGGCATATGCAGTAGGTTCATGGTCATATTGAAACTGGACGCTTAACCACTCTCAGCTTCCATTTGCCCTTCTATGAAAGGGGGTAATAATAGTCCTTCTCTCTCTATGACTGGTGTGATGTTGAAATGATAAATACAGAGCATTTGCTACAGTGGTGGTGATTATTGTTAATAATGATAAATTCCCATTCCCTGTCCACAGTTAGGGTGGGGGTAATTGGAAGATTGAGGACACGGAGAATAAGCACATGGATGGCTACAACACTGCTTCATTCAACAAACACTATTGAGCCAGAAGCTGATGACAGGATGGTAAACAAAACAAGTCGTGAGGTAGTTTAAAGTCTAGAGAGAAGATAAAAAGGAACATGTGACAGGCAGTATGGCAGGAGGCATGGGGGCACGTAGGAGAAGTCCTCAACCAGCTATTAGGTAAGTCTAAATAAGGATCAAATTAAAGCAGGAAAGCAGGAGAGGGAAAGAATAGTCACCCACTGGGGTCTGAAAGACTAAAATTAAAGCTTTAAGACAGAGAAAGAAAAGGCTTTTATGTAACAATGAGAAATGAATGGACATTCAACAATCATTTCTAAAGAAACACTCAGCAAATTGGCCATATGATGATTTTATTTCTTTATATTATATCACATATATTATATCTCTTGATAAAAAATAATATTTCCAAAGAAGAGATAACATCATCATTAGCAAAACAAAATTGTTAAGGGAATGCATACAATGAGGGAGAAAGCAAAGACCCCCACCGCCATCTTCCTGGAGAAGCTCTCCCCAGGGTGGCAAGGCATGAGACAGAAAAGGAAATAGCATATTGTTACTTTTTGCAGACATAATATGTTGTTCATCTTGGAAACCCTGAAGTAGTGCAGACAAATCCTGACATTGCTGGAGTGAATGCAGTGGTTGCTCCCTGTCCCAGAAACCACTTCCTCACCCTCCCTGTGACCACGTCGCACCAGGTCCTCTCCCCTCAAATCTCCCAGACCTTTCTGTTCACTTCCCAGCTGACAGCTCACCCTGGGCCTTCGCAGGGCACGAGGCAGTCACACTAGAAGAGCTGCCTGGTCTCTGCAGGGTCAGCCAGCCACCTATCCAGAGCCCCGTGCTGTCCTCACTCCCGTCTCAGGGAAGCAGAGGTCTGTGTCCATGCGGGCCAGCTCCCTGTTGTGCTAGGCACACAGTTGCCTGGGACTCTGCCCTTACAGGCCCCTCTCTCCTCCTGCCCATGGGCCCCCAGCATGTGAACCTGCCTTCACACCCCTCATGCCAAGGAGAAAGCCCTCTCAGGCCCCGTGTCCCTCTGCCACCGTGCCTTCTGTCTGCTCCCTCTATAAGAAAACCACTTGAGACTTAACTACACTCTGTCCTCTTCTTCCATTCTCTCCTCACCCCCTCCAAAGCTCTGATGATAGTTCCTACCCCCATTTTCCCCCCTCCTGGACTCAAACAACCTTTACTAAAGTCCCTGTGGCCGTCCAGGCAAAGCACCAGGTCAGGCAGGTCTCTGGCGGTGTCTCTGTGGCTCCCTCCTCACGATACTCTTTTCCAGCCTCCCACGACCCTGCTTCTTGCTATTTTCTCTGCACCTCACTGGCTGTTCCTTCACCAGCTCCTTTGCTGGGAACTCTCTCCCTGACTTCTCTAGCCACACTGCCCTCTCTACAGCTCACCAGGGCTTATGGTTTCAACTACTGTCATTGTGGCATTGAGTCCTGAAAGGGCCGGGACTAGGGCAAGGCAGGTGAGGTACTTGCCTCAAGCTTAACATGCAGGCGTACTCAAAAACTCAACGCAAGTGATAAATAACATGTCAATGCAATATGTATTAAAAACAAAATTGATACCCCAAAATGCATCAGGAATAAAATGTCAACATTTTAAAGACAGATGAGTATTTTTGGCATTTGCTTTTGGCTCAGCCCAGAGCTGCACTCTGACCTCATTTCTGAGCTAGAGTGTGTATGCAACCATCGCACTCCACTTGGACTGTTTGAACAAACTACCACAGACCCAGGGGCTTAGAAACAATAGAAATGTATTTCTCACAGATCAGGAGACTGGGACGTCCAAGGTCAGGGCCAGCATGGTTTTGTTCTGGAAGGCCCTCCTCCTGGGTCATAGTGCCCACCTTGCCACTGTGTCCTCACGAGATGGAAGGGGTGGGGGCTCCGCGGGCTCCGTCTAATAAGGGCACGGACCCCATTCACAAGGGCTCCACACTCAGGACCTGAGCACCGCCCAAGGCCCCACTCTTAACACTATCATCTTTGGGGTTCAGATTTCCACATACGATTGCGGGGGGAGACGTTAGTATTCAGCCCACCGCACCAGTGGTCCACTGGACATCTCCACTTGCACATTCAAGTGACATCTCATACTTAACTTGCCAGAAACAGCTGCTGATTCTCGCCACCACCCCCTCACCCACGTACACACAAAATTTCCAGACTTCTCATCTGTCCTCTTAGATAATGGCACTATCATTCACACTCAGCCCAAAAACAAAAACCAGAATCCTCCCTGGTTCCACTTGTCTTTCAGCAAGTGTTGTCAACACCAATTCCAAATTTTTCTTAAATCCACTTCTCACAGCTCCATTCCTATACCTTCATCCATGCCGCCACCATCTTCACTCTCAGACGTCTGCAGTGACACCTTAACTGTTCCCACTCCCCCTCGTGTGCCCTCACTTAGAAACCAGAAGGATGCCCCTGCCAGGGGACACTCATGCATAAACCCAGGTGGCTTTGCCCTCCACCGCGCTCCCCCTGTTCACAGCCCGGCAGTACTTGTCTTTCTCCGGTGCCTTAAACAGCAAAGAACACTGAGCACGCTCCCGTCTCACAGCCTTTGTGTCTGGTGGTCCTTCCTCCTGGAGGGTCATCCACACAGGTCCCTGCAGCTCAGTCCTCATCCAGACCTCTGCTTAAAGGTCACTTCCTGGCGTGGGCCTCCCTGCCTCTTCCTTTTAAAATACCACTCCCCTGCTCTCCCCAGCACTTTATTCTCTCATTCTCCTTCATAGCACTCATCACTGCCTGATGCACTATATACTTACTTGTGTGTTTAGTGACTTTCTATCTCCCCTGAGGGAGGTCTGAGGGTAGAGGCATCATTGTTTGCACTGTGCTGGTTCCAGGGCATAGAAGAGTGACTGTCACACATGTGAATACCAAAAACAAGGTGTTTATTAAAGCTGTCTGTAATGATATAAAATTAGAAACAACTTAAAAGTTTGGTGAAATCGCGGGCTTTGTTTAAGTGGGATAACTGTTCAAACAAATATAAATTACTTATACAACTATATACTGTTTAAGTATTTTAAAAGGCTTAAAGTTGATGAAAAAGCAATGTTAACTACAAATATCTCTGAAATCAAGGAATTAAAGATCTGCACTTTCTCTTCTTTCCATTTTCATGTATTTTCCATTTTCTTCATTATTTTTAGGTTTTCTTTAGTAACTAATCGATTGTTTTAAGGCTTCAGCATAGAAAAATGTTTCTAATAATGAGTAATGTTAGTAAAGCTTTGAAAGCATAGTCATTTATGGATAATAGTACAACTAGCTTGGTCACTGAGACAAAGCTATAATTCATAGTCTCTTAATGTGTGTGTTTTTCATCAGTCAAGATAGGAGAATGAATTAGGCCAGTAGAGGAAAGCTGTACAAATGTGCTCAGTGCCACACTGCCATACTGAGAGGTCAAAGGACAAGGGCAGGCTTGAACAACGGGACAGTATCAGGAGCAATATGTTCCCCAAGAGACCCCCTGTGAAGTTGCCAGGTCATATACAGGAGGACCAAGTAAGTTTAAATTGCAAAGAAATAATAAATGATTATTACATGTATGTCCCAAATATCACACGGGATGTACTTTAAAATGTTTATCTGAAATCCAAATTTAATGGGTACTCTGGACTTTTATTTACTAAATCTGGCAACCCTATGACCAAGCTCACTTTGCAAGGAAAAGCATGTATGATTGGGTGAACAGTAGCAAAGAGAGAACTCCAAAAACCAGGGCTTCCCATTCCCCCAAATGCTTTCTATTCTGGAATAAGAGAGATATAGCAGAAGTTTATTTACTCAGAGAAAATGTGAGCACCTACTCTGTGTTGAGCATGTACTCTGAGCAACATGGAGAGTGTGAAGAACACGGTCCTGCCCTCAAGGAGCTTATATTCCAAGCAAGAGAAAAAGGCTCTGGAGTTCACCTGTGAACTCAGATTTGAACCATACCCCTTATCCACATGAAAATGGGGAAATTATGTAACCTCTCTGTACCTCAATTTCCTTATATGTGAAATGAACAATAATAAGTAGAACATACCTCATTTCTGTAGAATAAAAACATAATTCACATAAAGCATTTGAAACCATACTCAGTAAATGGTTTTCATTATTTTTAAGTCATCAAACAAAATGTTCATGATGCACAGGTTTCTGAGACAGAAAACTATGGGGGAAGAAGGTGTCACAGATAATATAAACCCAGAGACAGTTTGAAATGAAAGGATTTTTTAAAGACTATTAATTCAAATGAGAGCAAGAAAGAAAAAAGGGAAAAAGTAGAAACAACAGAAAACCAAAAATAAGGTGCTGAAAAATAAAGCCCAAATAGCTTTATCAGAATAATTATAAGTGGACTATAAAACACAGGTATTTCACCTAAAAGTGTCAACCTTAAAACACAGTAATATCTAAAGGTTCAAAGTAAAATGAAAGAAAATACATATTAGAATAAAGGATAGAAAGGAAGGAGGTGAAGTCTTTCACAAGGATGCAGTGACCAAAATCCAAAATATGGGAAAGCCTGCAAGACAGACAATGCAGTTTTCAATGAATAAATGGCATGAAAAAGAGACAGAAGCTGGGAGCAGAAATCTATAGATTAAAAAGTACTGAGAAACAAGTTAGCCTACTGCAATGTAAAGATCTTATTTACATTTATGTTGGCTATGTGTTCAAACTAACCAACTAAAAAGATGAGACAACTAGGATTATTTAGACAATGACTGGATATTTGATTAAGGTTAATTTTTTAGAGGTAGTAATGATATTGTTATTTATGTCTTTAAAACTGACCCTATTTTAAAGAACATACTTGAATATTTATAAAGGAGATGATAAAATGCTTGAGATTTACCTCAAAATAATCTGGGGCAGGGGAGGAGTGGATGGAGCTATAGATGAACCAATATCACCATGACTTATCAGTTGTTGAGGCTGGCTAATGGGTAGATGGGAAATCTATTCAAACATATATATACATATGTTTAAACATAAAAGAAAAGAAAGATATGGCAAACCAAAGAGAATAGATGTAGCTCTATTAAAAAGAAGTTATAGCTATAAAAGAAGTCTCAAGGCAGTTTTTAAAAAATTGGCATAATATAAATTAAATTCTCACTATAATGTAATCAGAAATGAATAATGAAAGATCATTTTAAACCCATACATTTAGACTTTTTAAAAATACACTTTGAAATCACTTTTATACGTCAAAAAAGTCTGAGTAAAATTAGCAATCACAACTTAACCACATGTAAAGACTTAATGAAATGCAGATTATGAAATAACAGAAAAAATATGTATTGGTCTCTGCTCCCAGTTCCTGGCTCAGAGCTCCTGAAACCCTTGGCATTTCCTAAGTGATAAGAGCAGTAGGAACATCCTTGTTCTAGTATTTGGTGTTTGAACCCTGGTTCTTCATACAGGATTTTGAAACCCTTGTGATTTCCTGGGTGATAGGAGTGCCTTTAGCTCTAATGAGGAGGCTCCTGGGTGGGGGCTGATCACAAGAAAGACCAGGCCGTGATTAGGAGTTTGGAATTTTCAGCCCCACCAGCATTCTCTTGAGAAGGGGGAAGGGCTGAAAATGGATTTAACACCCAGTCACCTACCTGATGAAACCACCATAAAATCCCCAAAGCATGGGGTTCAGAGAGCTTCTGGGTGGGTGAGCACTTGGAAATCCTGGGAGGGTGGTACCCAGAGAGGGCATGGAAGCTCTGTGTCCCTTCCCACATATCTTGCCCTATCTCTTCTATTTACATGTTCATCCATATCCTTTTTGTTTTAATAATAAACTAGAAAATGTAAGTTAATATGTCCCTGACCAGCTCTAGCAAATTAACCCAACCAAGGAGAGAGCAGTTCATGGGAACTCCTGATCTATAGCCAAGTCAGACAGAAGCTGTGGATAAACTGGGGGCCTTCTACAGAGATTGGCATCTGAAGAGGGGGTCAGTCTCATGGGACTGAGCCCTTAGCCTGTGGGATCTAACGCCATCTCCAGGTGGGAAGTGTTAGAATTGAGTTAAATTGATGGACACCCCAGGGGTATCATGGAGAATTGCTAGGTGTGGGGAAAACCCGGACTTCTTTGTTATAAGGTCCACCATGTCCCATGAAAATACCAGTCAGAGCAGGGAAAAGACAGTCTAGGATCTCATCCCTGACAGCTGATTTCCTTAGTAATGCAACAGGTTTACAGGAAGTCTTCAGAGAGGTTCAGAAAGTGCTTGGAAGTCGTGGATGATTTAAGGAATTTGCTCAAAGATTAAACTACTGTGGGATTAGATCCTAAGAGCAGAGGCAGCCTGAGGCAGGTCAAATAGAGCCTCCTTACTTCAAAAGATGAGTATTTCTAGGAAGTATGTTCCCAGAATTGTGTCCCTGTCACCACAAACAATTTTAGGACACTTTCATCACCCCTAAAAGAAACTCTGCAGCCGTCCATTAGCAGTCAATTAGTTCCCAATTCCCTCCAGCCCTGTGGGCCTACTCGAAGAGCAAAGTATTTTCTGTCACTATAAATGTGCCTGCCCTCCCCTCCTTTCCTATCCTGATGTGTGAAATTATAGCATTAGAGGCTCATTTGTTTTTGTTGCAGTCTATTTTTTCCCATTAGGTCTATTTTAAAAATATAATTATCTTTTGAGAGACGGCACACTAAGTTCCTGGTACCATAAGGAGGATGGATTTGCTGGACCTTTCCCCCAACTGGAAAATGACAGGGGATGGGTACCTGCTGGTAGTGTAACTGATTTCCCTGACTTTCCAACTTTACTTAGGGCAGGACCAAATAATAGGTCCTTGGTGGTTGTTTTTATTCCTGTTGTTGCTGGTGAAACTAATAGCCTATCAAAACATGGGCAACAGCCATGGAGCAAGGAGGCAGCCTGAGTAGGGCTGGGAAGAAATGTTTCTAGTCAAACAGGCCTTTCAGCAGGCTCCCCATCACCCTGGGAGCCAGATCTACTGGGCTTCAGCAGTACCTCTGGTGTCAGGTGGTAGATTTGCATCCAGGTACCATTAGTGAAGATAAATGATGGTGGCTATACAGACACTATTGCCCATACCCACATGGCTGCTTCTCTTCTCCAGAGGGTAATATGTTCTTTTACATCACTTGGAAAATCTAAAAATCATAAAGGTCACCACAAATTAAACTAACTCTTGGATACACTTTCTGAAAACTGCATTTTTCAATAGCAGAACCACAGACTTTTAGAGCACAAAAGAACCTCAACGACTGCCTTGTCCAACTGTTCTCATTTTGCAAGTGAGGTAACCAGCAAAATATTTTAAACCTCTACCAGTTTCTTGATCTTTCAGCAGAAACACACAGAAAAAGTTTTCATCCTGTTTTAAACCTCTTATGGAGGAAACAGACAGCAAAGGTTAAAGTTCTGCATAGTCTAAGAAAAACTTAATTAGAAAAAAATCTTTGTGCTTCTAATCAGCATTTTATTTTGTAGAGGGCAAATCTTAATGAAAAGGACTGTAACATAACTTGCTATTATTCTTAGGCATGTTAGAGCACATTGAAACACAGGTCAAATGCATCTCTGTCTTGGTATGGGTTATTTGCCTCAGTCTCTTGAATCAAGCGGACTCAAGGTAGGGGACAGCATGACTTGCATGTTGCTTAAGAAACCAAGGGCTTCATTGATAACAATGGACGAATCTGCTATGTTATCTTGTTCTGATTTCCAAATAATTGCTCCCAGTAAAGAAAGCACTTGAGATCCATATCTATATCTATATCTATATCTGTGTCTATGTCTATGTCTATATCTATATCTATGTCTATGTCTATGTCTATGTCTATGTCTATGTCTATGTCTATGTCTATGTCTATATCTATATCTATATCTGTACCTGTATCTCCAAAGTACCTCTCTCTCTCTCGCGCGCGCTTTCTCTCTCCAGATCACAGAGATGGAGACTTCTAGGTTAATATGGTTGCAAATTAGCCATGTACCAAAGAAGATCAAGTGAAGTGAAAAAACAAAATATAAAATTATATGAAGAGTATGAATCTAATTCTAACATAATACATAACTTCATATATATTATGTGTACATATGAGTGGGGGTGTGCAAAGCCATCAATGCCCAATCTTAGTCATGACAGAACAGATTATGTGTGATAAAGAATAACTTCAAAATCTCATTGATTCCACACAGTAAAGATTTACTTCTCACTCACAAAAGTAATATGCAGATTGTTCAGCCTGCTCTTGTGGCTACATGGCTTGGACACATGGCCTTCAACATTTCACTGGTGGCAGAAGAAAAGAGCAAGAGGCACATAGTTCTAAACTGTCTTGGCCCAAAAGTAACCCATGTCACTCTCACACATTGATCATCAGCTAAAACAAGTCACATAGGACAGACTCAATTGCAAGAAGACTTAGAAATGAGACGGGAGCCCATGGGAGTATGATGAACCTCTCTATCTCTGCCACTAACATTTTAACCCCAAACCTGAAGGCTCAGAGATTATGACTCACCCTCCTGACTATCCCTCTGCATTCATAAGCCCCACTAACCAATACAACATGTAGTTATTCTGTGATTCATCTTGATATTGCGTTACTTTTGAACTAAATTGTGAAGTAAATACTACAATATACCCTATATTTAAAATGTGAGGAAAAAGGGGAAAGAATAAAATTATTTAAAGGCTGGAATATATATACATGGGAAAGCAAGAGATAAATATAGATAAATGTCATATTCCTATTTCTGCAGCTATTCACAAGGCTGTGGTTGGCTTAATGATTTTCTTTCTCTACTCCCTGTCCTAAGCTCCCGCTAGCCTCAGCCAGAACCAAAGAAATAAATTTATTGTGTTTTAATACCATATAGAAAAGCAAAATGTATGACAAAAATAGCATAAAGGATGGGAGAAAAACATTAGAAATATACTGTTGAAGAGTCCTTAAACTACACTTGGAGCAGGACTGTAATATTTAAAGGTAGATTCAGATTAATTGAAGGTATAGATTGTAAACTCTCTAGCAAACACTGAAAATATTTTAAAGTGAAGTATAAATAAATTTAAAGAGCAAGTATAAATACTTGTTCTTATTATAAATGTAATCACATGTAATAAAGAATGCTAATTAAACCAAGATAGAAAAGGATAAAACATATAAAAGAACAGATGGAACAAATATAAAAAATTTAGCAAGATGGTAGATTTTAATCCAGCCATATAAATAATTACATTAAATACAGTTTAAATATAAATAGTTTTAAAAGATTGTCATATTGGATTTATAAAAGAGAATGGCTCAGCTGCATGCTTTTGACAAGAAACTCACTTGAAATACATACACAGTAGGTTAAAAGTAAAAGAACAGAAAAAGATATACCATAAAATCCTAATCAAATCAAGTTGGAGTAGCTATATTATTACTAGAAAAAGTAAAGTTCAGAGCAACAAGTATTACCAGGGATAGTAACCACATTAAATAATAATAATAAAGAGGTCAATATGGTAAGAACATGTAACAATCCTAAATGTATATACACCCAACAACAGAGTATCAAAATACATAAAGCAAAAACTGACTGAAAGGAGAAATAGACAAATCCACAATTATATTTGGAGAATTCATACTCAATAACAGATAGAATAAACTGGAACAAAATCAGTAAAGATAAAGAAGACTTGAACAACATTATTAACTAGCAGGACCTAATTCACGTTTATAGAACAACCCACCCAAAAAGAGCAGAATACATATTTTTTCTGAGTGAACATGGAATATTCACCAAGATTAGCCATATTCTGTGTCATAAACCCTAACAAAATGAAAGATATTAAAATTATACAAAGTATAGTCTTAGACCAGAACAAAATTAAACTAAAATTAATAGTGAAGAGACAACTGAAAAATCCCCCATATATTTGCAGTGTAAATGAGAACATCACTACAGATCCCATAGACATTTAAAGAAAAATAAGGGAATGCTACTAACAAATTTATGCTCATCAATTTAACAATTTAAATGAAATGGCCCAATTACTTGAAACATGAAGCTACCAAAACTCATTCAAAAATAAATAACTAATCTGAAGAGTATAAATTTCTTTTAAATGAATTTGTGATTTTAAATCTATTTGGAAATATAATTCCAGGCCCAACCAGCTTCACCGATAAATTCTACCAACATTTAAGGAAAAAAAGTCCCAATTCTACATAATCTCGTATAGAAATGAGAACACCACAACTCATTTTATGAGGTCAGCATTACCCTGATACCAAAATCAGGCAAAGATATTTTGTCCTCAAAAAGTATAGACCAAATATCCCTCACAAATACACATAGAAAAATTCCCAGTAAATTTTTAAGAAATCAACAACACATAAAAAAATAATACATCATGACCAAGTAGGTTTATACCAGAAATACAAGGTTGGCTTTACACTTAATGTCAATCAATACAACCCACTATATTATCAAATTAAAAGGAAAAATTATAGGACAATTTCAAAAGAAACAAAAGTATTTGACAAAATTCAACATCCATTAATGATGAAAACTCTTTACAATCCAGGAATAGAAGGAAATATTCTTTTTTTATACTTTATTTTAGTATCATTAATCTACAATTACATGTGCAATATTATGGTGATTAAACTACCCCCTTCATCAGGTCCCCCCTACCAACCCCATTACAGTCACTGTCCATCAGTGTAGTGAGATGCTATAGAGACACTACTTGTCTTCTCTGAGTTGTACAGCCCTCCCCGTGCCCCCCCAACATTACATCTGCTAATCGTAATGCCCCTTTTTCCCCCTTGTCCCTCCCTTCCGACCCATCCTCCCCAGCCCCTTTCTCTTTGGTAACTATTAGTCTTTTCTTGGGTTCTGTGAGTCAGCTGCTGTTTTGTTACTGCAGTTTTTTTTTCTTTGTTCTTATACTCCACATATGAGTGAAATTATTTGATACTTGTCTTTTTTGGCTTGGCTATTTCACTGAGCATAATACCTTCTAGCTCCATCCATGTTGTTGCAAATGGTAGGATTTGTTTTATTCTTATAGCTGTATAATATTCGACTGTGTATATGTACCACTTCTTCTTTATCCATTCATCTACTAATGGACACTTAGGTTGCTTCCATTTCTTGGCTATTGTAAATAGTGCTGCAATAAACATAGGGGTGCATATGTCTTTTTCAAACTGGGCTGCTGCATCCTTAGGGTAAATTCCTAGGAGTAGGATTCCTGGGTCAAATGGTATTTCTATTTTGAGTTTTTGAGGAACCTCCATACTGCTTTCCACAATGGTTGAACTAATTTGCAGTCCCACCAGCAGTGTACAGGGTTCCGTTTTCTCCACATCCTCGCCAACATTTGTTGTTGTTTGTGTTTTGGATGTTGGCCATCCTCACTGGTGTGAGGTGATATCTCATTGTGGTTTTAATCTGCATTTCTCTGATGATTAGAGATGTGGAGCATCTTTTCATGTGCCTGTTGGCCATCTCAATTTCTTCTTTAGAGAAGTGTCTATTCATGTCCTCTGCCCATTTCTTAATTGGATTATTTGCTTTTTGTTTGTTAAGGTGCATGAGTTCTTTATATATTTTGGATGTCAACCCTTTATCAGATGTTATTTATGAATATATTATCCCATACTGTAGGATGTCTTTTTGTTCTACTGATGGTGTCCTTTGCTGTACAGAAGCTTTTCAGCTTGATATAGTCCCACTTGTTCATTTTTGCTTTTGTTTCCCTTGCCCGAGGAGATATGTTCATGAAGAAGTCACTCATGTTTATGTCCAAGAGATTTTTGCCTATGTTTTTTTCTAAGAGCTTTATGGTTTCATGACTTACATTCACGTCTTTGATCCACCTTGAGTTTACCTTTGTGTATGGGGCTAGACAGTAGTCCAGTTTCATTCTCTTACATGTAGCTTTCCAGTTTTGCCAACATCATCTGCTGAAGAGGTTGTCATCTCCCCATTGTATATCCAAGGCTCCTTTATCAAATATTAATTGACTGTATATGTTTGGGTTGATGTTTGGATTTTCTATTCTGTTCCACTGGTCTGGGTCTGTTTTTGTGCCAATACCAAATTGTCTTGATTACTGTGGCTTTGTAGTAGAACTTGAAGTCAGGGAGCGTAATTCCCCCTGTTTTATTCTTCCTTCTCAGGATTGCTTTGGCTATTCGGGGTCTTTTGTGGTTTCATATGAATTTTAGAATTATTTGTTCGAGTTCATTGAAGAAAGCTGTTGATATTTTGATAGGGATTGCGTTGAATCTGTAGATTGCTTTAAGTAGTATAACCATTTTGACAATATTGATTCTTCCTAGCCAAGAGCATGGGATGCATTTCCATTTGTTAGTATCCTCTTTAATTTCTCTTAGGAGTGTCTTGTATTTTTCAGAGTATAGGTCTTTCACTTCCTTCATTAGGTTTATTCCTAGGTATTTTATTCTTTTTGATGCAACTGTGAATGGAACTGTTTTTCTGATTTCTCTTTCTGTTAGTTCATCATTAGTGTATAGGAAAGAAACAGATTTCTGTGTGTTAATTTTGTATCCTGCAACTTTGCTGAATTCAGATATTAGTTCTAGTAGTTTTGGAGTGGAGTCTTTAAGGTTTTTTATATACAATATCATGTCATCTACAAATAGTGACAATTTGACTTCTTCTTTACCAATCTGGATGCCTTGTATTTCTTTGTTTTGTCTGATTGCCGTGGCTAGGACCTCCAGTACTATGTTGAACAACAGTGGAGAGAGTGGGCATCCCTGTCTTGTTCCCAATCTTAGATGAAAAGCTTTCAGCTTCTCACTGTTAAGTACGATGTTAGCTGTGGGTTTGTCATATATGGCCTTTATGATGTTTAGGTAGTTGCCATCTATACCCATTTTGTTGAGAGTTTTAATCAGGAATGGATGCTGAATTTTGTCAAATGCTTTTTCAGCATCTATGGAGATGATCATGTGGTTTTTGTTCTTTTTGTTGAAGTGGTGGATGATGTTGATGGATTTTTGAATGTTGTACCATCCTTGCATCACTGGTATGAATCCCACTTGATCATGGTGTATGAGCCTCTTGATGTATTTTTGAATTCAGTTTGCTAATATTTTGTTGAGTATTTTTGCATCTACGTTCATCAGGGATATTGGTCTGTAATTTTCTTTTTTGGTGAGGTCTTTGCCCGGTTTTGGTATTAGAGTGATGCTGGCTTCATAGAATGAGTTTGGAAGTATTCCCTCCTCTTCTATTTTTTGGAAAACTTTAAGGAGAATGGGTGTTATTTCTTCTCTATATGTCTGGTAGAATTCAGAGGTGTATCCATCTGGTCCGGGGGTTTTGTTCTTAGGTAGTTTTTAAATTACCGCTTCAATTTCGTTGCTGGTGATTGATCTGTTTAGTTTTTCTATTTCTTGTTTGGTCAGTCTTGGAAGGTTGTATTTTTCTAAGAAGTTGTCCATTTCTTCTAGGTTTTCCAGCTTGTTAGCATATAGATTCTCATAATATTCTCTTATAATTCTTTGTATTTCTGTGGGATCCGTCGTGATTTATCCTTTCTCATTTCTGATTCTTTTATGTGTGTAGATTCTCTTTTTCTCTTAATGAGTCTGGCTAGGGGTTTATCTATTTTGTTTATTTTTTCAAAGAATCAGCTCTTGGTTTCATTGATTTTTTTCTATTGTTTTGTTCTTCTCTATTTTATTTATGTCTTCTCTGATCTTTATTATGTCCCTCCTTCTGGTGACTTTGGGTCTCATTTTTTCTTCTTTTTCCAATTTCAGTAATTGTGTCTTTAGACTATTCATTTGGAATTGTTCTTCCTTCTTTAAATAGGCCTGGATTGCAATATACTTTCCTCTTAGAACTGCCTTTGCTGCGTCCCACAGAAGTTGTGGCTTTGTGTTGTTGTTGTCATTAGTCTCCATATATTCTTTGATTTCTGTTTGATTTGATCATTAACCCATTGATTCATTAGGAGAATGTTGTTAAGTTTCCATGTATTTGTGAGCCTTTTTGATTTCTTTCTGAAATTTATTTCTAGTTTTATACCTTTGTGATCTGAGAAGTTGGTTGGTAGAATTTCAATCTTTTTGAATTTATTGAGGTTCTTTTTGTGGCTTAGTATGTGGTCTATTCTGGAACATGTTCCATGTGCACTTGAGAAGAATGTGTATCCTGTTGCTTTTGGATGTAGAGTTCCGTAGATGTCTGTTAGGTCCATCTGTTCTAGTGTGTTGTTCAGTGCCTCTGTGTCTTTACTTATTTTCTGTCTGGTTGATCTGTCCTTTGGAGTGAGTGGTGTGTTGAAGTCACCTAAAATGAATGCATTGTTGTCTATTTCCTCCTTTAATTCTGTTAGTATTTGTTTCACATATGTCAGTGCTCCTGTGTTGGGTGCATGTATATTTATAATGGTTATATCCTCTTGTTGGATTGACCCCTTTATCATTATATAATGTCCTTCTTTATCTCTTGCTACTTTCTTCGTTTTGAAGTCTATTTTGTCTGATACAAGTACTGCAACTCCTGCTTTTTTCTCCTTGTTGTTTGAATGAAATATCTTTTTCCATCCCTTCACTTTTAGTCTGTGTATATCTTTGGGTTTGAGATGCATTTCTTGTAGGCAGCATATAGATGGGTCTTGCTTTTTTATCCATTCTGTTACTCTGTGTCTTTTGATTGGTGCATTCAGTCCATTTACATTGAGGGTGATTATTGATAGATATGTACTTATTGCCATTGCTGGCTTTAGATTCGTGGTTACCAAAGGTTCAAGGGTTGCTTCTTTACTATCTAACAATCTAACTTAACTTTCTTGTTAAGTTATTGTAAACACTGATGTTTCTTTATTTCTCTCCCTTCTTATTCTTCCTCCTCCATTCTTTATATACTAGGTGTTTTATTCTTTGCCTTTAGTTAGTATTTGGATGGTCTGCTTTCTTTGCTATGATTTTATTTTCTCTGGTGACATCTTTTTAGCCTTAGGAGTGCTTCCCTCTAGAGCAGTTCCTTTAAGATGTCCTGTAGAGGTGGTTTATGAGAGGCAAACTCTCTCAACTTTCACTTGTTTGGAAATTGTTTAATCCCTCCATCATATTTAAATGATAATCATGCTGGATACAGTATTCTTGGTTTGAGGCCCTTCTGTTTCATTATGTTAAATATATCATGCCATTCTCTTCTGGCCTGTAGGGTTTCTGTTGAGAAGTCTGCTGATCGTCTGATCGGTTTTCCTTTGTAGGTGATCTTTTTTCTCTTCCTAGCTGCCTTTAATACTCTGTCCTAATCTTTGATCTTTGCCATTTTAATTATTATGTGTCTTGGTGTTGTCTTCCTTGGGTCCCTTGTGTTGGGAGATCTGTGGGCTTCGGTGGACTGCGAGACTATTTCCTTCCCTAGCATGGGGAAGTTTTCAGCAATTATTTCCTCAAAGACACTTTCTATCCCCTTTTCTCTCTCTTCTTCCTCTGGTACTCCTATAATGTGAATATTGTTCCGTTTGGATTGGTCACACAGTTCTCTTAATATTCTTTCATTCCTAGAGATCCTTTTCTCTCTCTCTGACTCAGCTGCTCTGTATTCCTGTTCTCTGATTTCTATTGCATTAACAGTCTCTTGCATGTCATCCAGTCTGCTGCTAAGCCGTCGATGGCTTTTCTCATTTCTGCATTGTCTTTCGTGACTTCCCTCACTTCCTACCTCAGCTCATGGATATTTCTCTGTAGATCCATCAGCATGGTTATGACTTTTATTCTGAATTCTTTTTCAGGAAGATTATGCATTTCCATCCCTTCAGGCTCCCTCTCTGGTATTGTCTGGGTGAGCTTTGTCTGTACCATATTCCTCTGTCTTTTCTTGGCCATAGAAGTGGTCACTGGCAGATGCCGCGTATGTTAGCTGGGCTCTTTAAGACTTTTAAAAAAATAGGAAGAGAAATAAAAGCGAAAGAAAGAAGGAAGAGAAAGACAAGAGAAAAAAAAAGAAAAAAGAGGAAAAAAAAAAAGCCCACCAGGATTCGATTCTGTATGGATGCTGTAGGTGGCGCTATTGCTCCACTATTCTGCAGCCTCGGCGGCGCCTTTCTACTGGGCCGTTTGCAGCTCTGGCTGCGGCGGGAATGAATGGGAGGCTATTGTTCTCTGTGCAAAGTTTCAGTGCGGCTACTTTTTTCCAGTCACCAGTCAAGGGGTCCGAAATTCCTCAGGACTCCCAGCCCACTGGTCTGAATGTGCTGGGAGGATCGTAAGACAGTTAAAAAAAAAGAGCGTGCTTTTCTTTTGTCCCAGGAGCCAGCTGCACGGACCCAGGTGCGTTCCCAGCTCAAAACCTTCACCTTCTGCCTCTCCAATCTCCTCAACACCGCACGATGTGTGTCAGCGCTCCTGGGGCAGATCACCAGGGCTGGTTATTTCACGGGGTGTACTTCCACTCTCTCCCGGCTCTGAATCCTCATCGGTGCGCTGGGGTGGGAGAGTGTTCGGATCCTGCCGGGACGCGGCTCCGTATCTTACCCGCCTCGCGGGGTGCTGAGTCGTCTCAGGTACAGATGCTGGCTGTGCGTTGTCCTGTGTATTCTGGTCTCTCCTTTAGGAATAGTTTTATTTGCTGTATTTTCATAGATATATATGGGTTTGAGAGGAGATTTCCACCGCTCTGCTCATGCTGCCATCTTCCCGGAACTCCTAGAAGGAAATATTCTTACCCTGATAAATGACATTTGCCAAAAACTACAGATAACATCATACTCACTGGAAAAAGACTAAAGGCTTTCACCCTAAGATTGGGAACAAGGCAAAAATATCCTTCCTCATGACTCCTATTCATCATAGAGCAGAAATGCAATAAAGCAAGAAAAATAAATGGCATACAGATTGGAAGAGAAAAAACAACTGTGTTCACATACAAATTGTGTATGTAGAAAATCCCAAGGAATTCACAAAATGATCCTATAGTCAGTGCTGAGCTCAACAAGAGTTCAGCAAGATCACAGGGTATAAAACCAATATAAACAAATCAATTACATTCCTACTTAACAGGAATTAAAAATGGAAATCTGAAAAAAATTTTAAGTACCGTTTTTAATAGCACCAAAAAAACAAACAGAGAAGGAGGAGTTGGTGAAGGAACAAGAAAGACAGGACAATGAGAAGGAGGAAGAGAAAAACCACCACCACCAATTTAGGTATAAATCTAAGATAATATGGAGAGTATTGCTATATTGAAAAACTAAAAAATAATCATGAAAGGAAACAATGAAGACCAAAATAAATGGAGACACATATCATGTAAATAATTGGAAGATTCACTTTCTCCCCACATTGGTCTACAGATAATATGCAAATCCACTCAAAATCCCAGAAGGATTTATTATGGATATCAACAACCTGATTCAAAAATTTATAGGGGAAGTCAGAGGATCTAGAATTCCTAGGAATTTTGTATTTCACAAATATGTAACCAAACTTGAAAAGCATCTCATTATTCTACAAGAAGATAAATGCGACTGAACTTCTAAGAGATTGAAGCAAGTTACATCTTAGAACAGCAGTTCTCAAAGTGTGGGCCACAGACACCCACTGATCCCCACATCCTCCAGGAGGCCTGTGGGGTTGAAACTATTTTTATAATAATGTTACATTATTTGCCTCTTCCACTGTACTGACATTTGCACAGCTGGTGGGCAATACCATTGATGTCTTCGCATGAATCAACACAGTGGCCCCTAACTTTACTAGTGGTCAATGTGTTCTTCACTACCAAGCACTGACAGAAAAAGAAAGTCAGTTTCCCCTAAGAATATCCCCAAAGAAGCAGTAAAAATAGCTAATTTTTAAAACTCACAAGAACATACCTTGTTAATACTCCATATAACAAAATGGGGAACAGAAATAGAGTACTTCGCTGCATACTGAGGTTTACTTCACTAAATACTGAGGTTTCAGTTATCTTGCAGAAGAGTACTAGAGCAGTTGCTCAGGTTGTGAGCTGATCTACCCACCTTTCTCACCAAACAAAAATTTCACTTGAAAGACCAACAGACAGGCAACAGGCAAAATATGGCTGTTAAGACTTGGATATTTGACAGACATTTTCTTGTAAATAAACAAAATAAGCCAGGAACTTCTAAGGAAACAATTGCTAGTATTTGTTGCTAATAATAAAACTCAAGTCCTCAAGTAAAAGCACTGTTATTGATCATTCCCTAGTTTGCCACTGATACAAATCTGGACATTGAAGAGTTAAAAGGTAATAGTTGGAAGGTAAGGCCTTTACCTCTGAAAAGGTAAAATCAGATACATAAATTTTTGTTGTTAGAGACTGAAGGCTGTGGAAAAGCCAGGTGAAAGAATTTGATACTAAGTATCTTAAAGATCTTGAATGGGGCTTCCAAGGCCTGTACTTGCCATAAAGAAGGGTTTAATCCTCAGAAAAAGTTCAAGATGAATTGTTTTCTCTCAAATCTGGCAATAAAACCATCAGCAAATGAAGAATATTAGGACTTTGGTTGGCTTCCCGTTTAATTTCAATTATATTTTACCGTCTTTTCTTGGCTGAAACAAAAATTTTGTGCAAGCTGACCATGGAAGTCTGCTGATCATGAAAATTACCAAGTGGCCGCTGTAATGTATTCCCTCACACAGGCGTTTCCTGGGCTCTGGCCTCAGGAGTGAGAGAGAGAATTGAGGAGAACCCTGTCCTGGGTATCACCCAAATTAACAGAATGACAGCAAGCATCACGGCCTTCCAGCAGTGTGGGGAAATGGTACAGGTGCTATTTCTTAGATCTTCTATTAGTTCAACTTCAGTGGGATTTTTGGCAAGACAACTTGGCTAGAATTGAAGAAATTAAGTTTGTCAAAAATAATTACAGTTAAACTAAAGGCTGTACAACTCTTAGTTCAATCTTCTTTAAGCGAAGAAGGATATGTAAATGTACCCACTTGAGGAAACTGGAGAAATGAGCAATTCAGAATATTTCTGTCTCTTCTTTTAAACTCAGATCTTTACAATCTTCCTTCTTCTTAGAATAAAATAACTAGAATTCTTATTACTACTATTTGTGGGGTTTTTTTTCATACATAATGGCTGTGGAAACATTTCACCTATTTTCCTAATTCTGAATCCTCCTCCAGAACCAGCTCCATGTCTCCTTCCAAGGAAGACTTGCCTGACCCTCCACAGTGCGTCATGTCCCCTTATTTCCCCCGCACAGGACCCTATCCTTTGCCTTCAGAGTACACAGAATATTTGTCATAAAGCAATTTATTCTGTAAATTCTGACAGAATGTGACTCCAGGAGGGCGGGGACACCATCTGTCTTATTTACCATGGAATCCAAATATTTTGCAGATAATAGACACTTAATATAATATTTAGTAAAGTCTTGAGTGTGAATCCAACCTCTCAATGAAATTAAATACTGTACATAAAACATTTAGCCCACAGACTGGAATATAGTGAATCCTCAGTAAATGTTAACTCATTGTATCTTTGAGCTTTTTTATCAACTCTGAGAATGAGATAGGGTAGGTATTATACAAAATTCTCAATTTTCAAGTAAAGAAATATACTTAAAGTGAACCAATCCCTAAAGGGAGTACACCTGGGGTCTGGGATGCTGAAGGAGCCTGTGCTTCTGCAACATCTGCTGAGCTGAGAAAACCCACCCAATGTGCCCTCGGCATCTGGTTCAGAAGCAGCTATTGATACAACTTCCTTTCCTCATCATTCTAGCAGAGGCTGCTATTTCCCACCCAACATCCATTCTCCCTGTCTTCAAGATAGATCTACACATTTTATTCAGACAGCAATGCACTGCTACAGAAGATATATTCATTTCAGCCCCCCTGCATCAAGGGAAGTCCTGATAATGAGATATGAGTGTAGGTAAGGTGTGTGTGCCAAGACACAGGCATGATGACCGGGACTCCAGCAGCCGTTTTGAACAATAGAGTGACCATGAAGTTGGAAATGAGGTGCTGAGGATGATGAAACAGCACCATGAGTGACCGCTGACTAGTCACCCCTGACTGTGGGGCCACCTCACCAGACTGAACCACCCATACCAGGATCTCTCTTGTCTAAGAGAGAAATACACTTCTAACTCATTCAAGCTTCTGTTACTATTTCTTATGCAGCCAAATACAATCTTAACTAATAAGATCGTTCACAAACTATGGGCAAAAGTGGAGTGGTCGTTGGGCTTATTATTTTTTGACCTTCCAAGAACCCGAGAAACGGTATGCTTTTATGAAATAAATACTTCCAGCTTTTTTGAGGTATAATTGACAAATAAGTTGTAAGATATTTAAGGTGTACATCACGATGACATTATATACACGTACACTGGGAAAGGACTGCCCCATCTAGTTAATTATTACATCTGCCACCTTGTGTATACGTCTTTTGTTTATTTATTTATTTTGGTGAGAACACTTAAGGTCTACTCTTCTAGCTAATTTCAATTATACAATACAGTGTTATCTGCTACAGTCACCGTGTTACACATTCCCTCCTTGCATCGTGCTCATTCTGTAGCTGGAAGTCTGTACCCTTTTATGTATCTCCTCCTCTTTACCCAGCCCCACAGCCTCTGGCAACCGTCTTTCTATTCCTATGAGTTTTCTGTTTCTATGAGTTTGGTAAATGTTTTTTAGATTCCACATATAAGTGATACCATGCAATGCTTGTCTTTCTCTGTCTGGTTTATTTCACTTAGCATAATGCATCTGTGTTGTCACAACAGCAGTATTTTCTTCTTTCACGTGGCTGAAAAATATTCAATTATGAGTGTGTGGGAGTCTTAAAGTTGGCCTTTGCCCCTCAGGGAGAAGCTGGGAGTGGGAGCTCCCTTGCTGATTGTATGCACTCTGCCCAGGGTGGGTTTATGGCCATGCTGTGTCTCATTTTCTCTTTTCTATGTGGGTATTTTCTCATTTGTCTGATGTGTAGGAATTGACATGTGGTTTCTGGATTTCCTTCCAAGGAAATTGCTCTGTGTATAGCTATAAATTTGGCGTGTCCATGGGAGGAGGGAGTTAAGGAGATTCATGTGTCACCATCTTGGACTGGAACCACTAAATGTATTTTAAATCAATATCTTGAGATTTTGAATTGCAAATATTTCAACATGTCAGCACCAGAAAGTCTGTGTGAAGGATCCTATTTCAGAACTCATTAGAGTTAAGAGTTCATGAGATAACTTGGGGTCTCATTTGTCTGTTTCAAGCTTTTAATTAGCTGCATTTCTGGAAAAGATTCTTCAGCAGAATGGTAAGATGCAGTCCTTCATTTGTAAAAGTTATCAATATCAAATTTTACAAGAAGAAGATGTCTTAGAGGTCACGTAATCCATCTTTGTTTTACAGATTTAAAAAACCTGAGGTATAATTATTATAAAGAACTTTCCACTATTTTCTCCCTTTACTTTGCCCTCCTCCCAACCTACAAAGACACGTGCAAAGAAAGGCTGCTCATCTAACTTGATCAAGAATCCAAGTCATTAATGTGGCCCCTTCCCCAGTGGGTGGTGTCACCAGCATTAACAGCCACTGTGAACTCTGACCCAGGGTCAAGAGGCTCTTTCTTCCATTCTCTTCTCTGAAATTCTTTTCCAATGAGGCTCTGTGTTAATGAACTTGGAACTTGCTCCAAACTTTTGGGTGGTATGGCCTGCATGCCTGCCCAGCTGCTGGTTGTATAACAGCTTCCTCTACCATGGGAACCTGAAGGTAGAAGGGCCCTGAAATTTCCATCCAGGCTTAGGGTAACGTAGGTGATGCCCACTTAGGCCCCAGCTTCCTCCTCTCACCAGCTTTTACCAGCAGGCACCAGAAGTGCTGGGTGCTGACTCAGCGCTTGACTCTCATTTCGGGCCTGTTCCTCGGGTGTATCTCCTAAGGCAAAGGGGTTGCCCCTGGGGTAGATGAGGTGGGGCCGGGACAAGGGGATGGGCTGAGGGCTGGGCTTTTCAGGGTCTTTAATCTCAATATCATCAAATGTTTTCAGTACTTTATTATTACCCAGCCCCCCCCAATTATGGTCAACTTATCTGACCACATAGTATTTTATCCTCTGAACAGATCAGTCTAAACCTACATTGACTGAAATAGAATAATCTTTTTAAGCACTGGATATTTTTTTCTCCTTTACTCTAACCACCCCTGTCACCAATAAAGCAAAGGTACGAGTAAGGAAACTTAGCCAGACACCATGACTCCTTTCTGTATTCGCCTCTTCCTCATCTCACACCCCCTCTCCCATCTGCAGTTCTGTCTTCTATTCTTTGTTCCCCCTGTCTATGCTCCAGGCCTTCCATTAGCACTCCAACTAAAGTCCTTGGAGATAAATGCATTGCTGGACCTCAGCAGACACTCATGAAGCTTTAATCAAAGCATCCATAGTCCCCATCCCACCACCTTCCTGGTTCCTTCTTTGAATCAAGCAGTTAGACCCTGACTGCCCTGGTGCTGCCACCCCATCACAATGACTCAGAGCACAGGTACTTCTAGAAAGTCACCCATACTATTGCTAGCTTCCCATCCATAGTGTAAGACAAATTCAATAGCCTTACAAGCCAGATCAAACAAGTTCTGGAAGAAAAAGGAGTATAAATAAAATAACAGTAACACATTCATTTTGTGAAGAAGAGTTACTAAATTTAAAGTTTCCATTATGCAGGTTTTGTGCACAAATATTCATCTTGGGGTTTCCCATTAAGAATTGAGGCACATTTTGGCACCAGCCCAACACTGGCTTGTTCCCTACTAATGCTAACCCAGGTGGCATGACTTTAGATTCCTTTAAAATGCAGTTTGTGTTTTGTGTCAAAAACCTTATGGGCTTCAATATATATCTCCTTTCCCACGTTCTTCCTAGTGATAAAGAAATCCTAAAGCAGTTCTCCAAGGCCTTCGGAGAAATGCCCTGTGGAAAGAGATTATTTGGTAGACCGTTGGCATCTATTAGCAATACTTCCCAAGACCTCCAAATATCCCAAATACAGAAATACCACTAGAGTATGTTACCCATAAAGTTTAACCACAAATAGCTAAAAAAAATCTAAGTGACTCCTTTCAATCCTTCATAAGTAATAAATATAGGACCGAAGTCATTTATAATACTATTTATTGCTTTCACGAGAGCTGCTGTGAACATAAAGAGGAGAAAAAATCAAAAGTGAATGCTGACTTTCTGGATAGGTCTGCTTACTAGCTAAGTAACTCAATTCTACAGACCAGCCAAGCAGAAAACATTACTCAAGTTAATGGTCTAACTAATTCTGGGGTGGGTCATTTCATGAACCTTTGAGGGCCCTGGTGAAACTGCTGATGTAAATCCATGAATGTCAAGGTTCTGTTTTAGTTGAGTAGCCAGAAAAGAAGCAATGGAATTGGTTAAGTTATAGAGCAGTAGATGTGATGTCAGATCAATATAACGAAGTGATTGTAAGTCAAAGATGGAATCGGCTGCCTATGGGGTATGTGAGCCCCTTTCCAGGGCAGTGACTACTTGATGGAACGATGAAGGGGGATCCATGAGCCAGAGGGGCTGAGTTGACCAAGAGCTTCTCAAATAGTCTTAGAACAGCAAAACCCCTCTGCCTAAAATCTTCTCAGTGCAATTCTGGGGATAGACCAGGGTTTATAAAACACAGATAAGATGGCCTTTAAGAGCCCTTCCAACTCTGAGATGGCATGACATTATTTAGCTGTAAATGAGAAGAATTATGACAAAAGAACTCAACGAATCCTGGAGAGGTTCAGGATGCTAATTTTCCCACTCATTCCCAGGTCTTGATGTAGGATACAAGTATGAAGAATGGTCAGACCATGACTGATGCATGGCAAAATTGTGAAATAGACTAAGCCTCTAAAGCTCAGAAGTCAGCTCTTGGGGATATGGTCCTCTATGTCTAAGGAAAACATGGCTTAAAGCCAGCATCGTTTATAACATCTATAAGACCTGAGGAAGGTGGGTGGCTGAGGGGATGATGCTGCACACCACAGGATATCGAGGAGAAGAACGTACATCACCAAGGGCTATGCATTCCCTCAGGAGAAAGGTTTAGTGCACTTTCAGGTGAATGCAGAATAGCTGTACCAGTTTAGGGAGAAGTAAGGCCTTGTCACTGTCTTTACTGGGAGATAAGCATGGTTGAAGGAGATATGTTTGGGTGCCAGGTTGACAAGCGGTGAGCTTGTGATAGTTCATTTCATGAATCAACCTGACTGGGCCAGGGTACCCAATAGTTGGTCAAACACTAGTCTAAATGTCTCTGTGAAGGTATTTTTTAGATGAGATTAACATTTAAGTCAATAAATTCAGTAAAGCAGATTATCCATCACAATGTGGGTTGGTCTCATTCTACCAATAGAAGGCCTTAAGAGAAAAATCTGAGGTCTTCCGAAGAAGAGGGAATTCTGCCTCCATACGCCCTTGGACTGGAGCTGCAATGTCAACTCTTCCCTGGGCCGCCCGCCTGCCAGGAGGCCCTGCAGATTTCATTTACCAGCCTCCACAGTCATGTGAGTTAATTCCTTCAGATGAATCTCTCTATATGTGTACACATCTTATTGCTT
The DNA here is from genome assembly GCA_032199065.1 of Smutsia gigantea. NCBI lineage: Eukaryota > Metazoa > Chordata > Mammalia > Pholidota > Manidae > Smutsia > Smutsia gigantea. The sequence continues at coordinate 108,239 of JAVSCE010019313.1, read as the reverse complement.
CTGTTTATTAGTAAAACCCATATACACCACCCCTCCCAGCTCTCCCTAAATGCTTCATCTCTGCCCCACTGTATGTCTCCTATATGTGCAGTTTCTGCGCTGTATCACTGACATACCAGATGCCCCACAGGCTATCACCCCAGTTACTTCATGGCCTAACAGCCATCAACTCAAATCTGTGTGTGTGTGTGTGTGTGTGTGTGTGTGTGTATGTGTAGTATGCTCTTCAGAAGACTTGCATTAACAGGGTAGAGGGGAACAAAATGACGCAACCCAGCCCAAAACAAAACAAAATAAGCCCCACAACAACAAAAAAATAAAAACAACAAAAAATGGAATGCTAGACATGCACTGTATACACACCTGTCAAGTCCCTGGGCCAGTGCCCCCAAACTTGGGGCTATGTTTTGGCTGCCCTTGCCTTTGTTGTCTACTCGTTTACCTCAATATGCACACCTCAAAATATTCCAGAAAGTATAAAACACCTGAGCCAGATTCTCTGACTGCTGTGCGATGACACAAAAATGCAATAATAAAAAAGCCTGGGGAAAAACTATCCATTTGGAAATTTAAAAACACGGCCTAAATAAATAAGAAATAAAAGTATAAATTATGAACTATATAGAAAATCCTATGAAAAGCAGCCAAAGAAGTATTCATAGCAATAAAATGACCATAAAATGCAGTTTTTAGGAAATGTAATACAAATGGATAAACTTACATTCAACTCCAGAAGCTAAAAGGTGAATAACAAAATAACCTTTTAAGAAAGTAGGAGGGGATCACTGAAGATAATAGAAGAGATAAATGAAGTCATTTAATTAAAAAAACACATGATAAAAGCAAAAGTAGTTTCTTTTAAAAGTCCAATAAGTTAAAAAGCTTATGACAGACCTATTTAAGAGACAAAATCAAACAAGTAGGATTAAGAATGATAAGATTCCTGAAACACAAGTGGGAAGAATTTTTTTTAAGTATGAGAAAATATTAGATACAAATTTATAACAATATATTTTGACACCCTGCATGAAATGGATAATTTTCTATAAAAGTATAGTTAGTGAAAACTTACTCAAAAGGCAAGAAAACTGAAATTACCATTAATTATGGAATAAATTATAAATTAGTCAGTGATAATAATCTACCAGAGGCAGGCAAATTCTATCAAACAATCCAGGAGAAATAACAAGTTTTACTACTAATTAAACTTTTTCAAATTATATGAAAAAGTGGATAGAAAACTTCAAACAGCACACACACAAAAAACTCAACTTCAAAGATGCAAAAATATATACACAGTATAAATGCAAAAATTACTTTTAAAATTGGTAATCTAATCCAGCATGTATTCTGGTAACTACTATTTTCCTGACTAGCATATTTCTTCTCCCACTAACCTTCTTTTGGTAATAGTGCCACGTTCTTTAAGGAGTTGTGTGTGCTTTGTTCCAGAAGAGTCCACACTACTCCTCCTCAACAATGGAGTGGACATGTGATCTAAGCCTGACCCATCAGACTCTGCTTGAAATCTGGTTCTTGAAAAAAGTCATAAGACAACAAATGCAGTCTGGGTAAATTATATAACAGTGCCATAGTAGAAAAATGGTTCACCAGTTTCTGTTGCTCTGCTCCTTGGAGCAGCCCTGATTCCTGTCCTTGAGCTTTAATCACTCAGCTTTTCCTTTGCTTCTGCAAAGTACCTCCACTGTATTTCCAACACACCCTTTTAAAATTGCTATTCAATAACTCTTTTCCATTGTTTGTCACCAGAGAAATTCAACTGGGATAATTAAGAGTATCTAGAAGTAAAATTTAATTACTGGGTTAGGTTAAAGGTACAGAAACTATTGAAATATCAGTAGAAATCCCCCCAAAAGAGCCCTTAACAAAAATACAATACTTATCCCTAATTAAAAAAAAAGAATATTCTTAGTAAACTAAAAATAGAAAGGATTTTTCTCAACTTAAACATCTGCCAGGAAACATAACATATGGTAACACATTAAAAGCAACTTCATCAATGTCAGGATAAGGCAAGGCTTATTGATTGAAAATCCTGTCATTGTCTTAAAGACCCTGGCTAAGATAAGAAAAATAACTAACTAGGGACAAAATTATTTGCAATTATTAGAATGACCTTGTATATGAGTAACATTTTGACAAGCATGTGGTACATGATCTTTACCCTAATTGATGAGGGACACATAGGGATAGAGATTATAATTTTACCTTACAAAAGGAAAGAATCAGTAATATTTGGCTTCTAACATGCAAATAGGATTAGTGTTCTTTGGAGCAGAAAAGAGATCATTTCTTCCTATGATTGCAAATCTACGACAAAACAAAATCACAGAAAACAGTAATGGAAGGTGAATTTCAAAGAAATCTTTTTCTATTTCTGGGCTGATTGAGGAAAGGAATTCAAGGGAACAAAACAGGCCAACATTGTCCCAGTGTTGTCCTCTGGACGAGGAAAGGGAGAGATGCGTGAAACAGAGGAGGATAAAACTGGGGCAGGGCTTCTCTTGTCTCCTGCTCCCCGCTGGGGATCTGGGAAGAGCCCACTGCACAGGTCATCTCCATAGGATGATGGGATTCAGACACCTCAAGGCGGCCAGGAGATCCACGCGGAGGGAGGCATTCGCACTTAGTTTTCATGGGCCACTATCAGTTCCCATCCCGTAGATGAGGTTAAGGGTCTGGGGGCCTGGGACCCAACAGCAGAGGCTGGAGGCACCATCAGGCCAGGAGACCAAGTAGAGGGTGAGGTGGAGACTCAGGGATGCAGCCAGCAAGACCTAAGGGACTGCATATTATTGGCATGGGAGCCCAGGGATGCCAGCCAGGTAGGGGAATGGGTGAGTAGGACCACGGCATCCAGGAACATCAGCAAGTAAGAGAATGTGCTGCAAATTCAGGAGCCACAAACTACAGGACTGGAGCCCAGCACAGCAGATGAAGAGGTCACCACAGGGATGACAGATTAGGGCATCACACACGTCTGAACCCTCCCTCCCATCACCACCATGAAGACAGAATAAGTTTTCCCATATATCCAGTACGTTGCCCTTATGTTTCCCCATCTTGAGGAAAACAATGAAGAAAGGGGCAGATTACTAAACAACTCTACTTTTTAATTTTTCCTGGAGAGACTGAGAATACCCTAAAGAGACTGCCTAAATTACTAGGTTGGGCTACATTAGACTGAACATTTAGTTAATATTTTTGCTGCTAATTAGCAAGTAGGAAAACCAGGTCACCTATGGGCAAAATAAAGAAACTACCTTTTCTCTTAAATGTAAGCTGCAGGACGACAACATTTTATAACTCCATGCCAGTCCACCAAGAAACTGTGAATCGATCCCTTGGGAAGTTATTAGAACAAAGAAGAGGGTAGGGTAAGGTGGTCAGATGTAAGAGCTACATACAAAAGTCAAAAGTTTTACTATATACTACTGATAATCAACTAGAAATAACATGTTTTTTAAAGATCTCATTCATCATACAAAATCTCTCCTTATGAGATGAACCAGCTTAGCATAAAGAAAACTAACAAATTTTACTTTAAAGCATGAAAGAAAACATAAAATGAAAAGACAGCATGATCTTGAATGTGAGGACCCAATTTTTAGCGTCAAACAAATTTCCACAGATATTTTTTGTTGAAATTGACAACACCTAGGTTGCTAGGCTAAAGAGAATTCAATATAATCAGTAAGCCCAGTGTCTAGTGATATCTCTGGCAAATAACATGTACTAAATAAACAGATATAACATTACTAACATATATGACCACATATAATAGACACAATATTATTGTTATTCTCATTTTACTACTAGTATTTGGTTAATATTATTACAGTATTGCTGTAGAGAAGGACTTAACTAAGAATGAGGCCAAAAGTAGAGCCCATCAAAGACAAGACTGACAGACTTTATTATAAAAAATTAAAATTTTCTATACAGCAAAGAACATCATGAACAAGATCAATACTCAAATAGAAAAATATTTTGTAACCTATACAAAACAGAAAGGTTACTACCTTTAATACATATTTTTTAAATCTTACAAATCAATAGAGAAAAGAACTTGAGAAAAATGGACAATGGATATAAACTGGAAATTCACAATAAAACAATGGAAAGGGCCAAAAAAAACAGTGGAAATAAAGTTTAGGCTCACAAGGACTCAAAATACAAATAAAAGCAGCCATCTGTCACATTCATTTGGCAAACATATAAAAGTTGAATTGGTGGTATATCAATTTGCTTTGAGTAAAATATATTTATGTACTCTGCAGTTATTTCTGGACATCACTGTTTTTTTGCTAGACATTATTTGATCTGGCTGGTTCCAGGGACACTCCTAAAGTATTTGGGGTTAGTCACTCACATCTTAACACAAATACTTCAATACCTGGTCAGTGTGTGTCACCAATTTAGAGCACTTAAGAGCCGTTTTTGAACAGGAATGGAAAGTCCTTGAAAGCTTGTTCATATATGAAGCCATTTTATAGGATTTTTCCAAATATGACAATAATTCTAAAAAAAATTAACAAGACATTGCCAATTGTGAGTTGTAAAACTGAAAGAAAATTCTCTAAACTATAAATACTATTTCAAATTTTTTTAGTTAGATGTGCAAGAGGAAAGACTGTACTATCTATTCATTTTGTAAAAACACTATAAAATTGTCCTGTACAGAAGTGATCATAGAGAATATAGATTGAAAATACAGGACAAAGTATTACAGGTGTATCAGGCATTCATCACTCATGCTTGTTAAATATTTTTATATCATTGCTGAATACTAGGACAGGAAAATACTAGGACAGGGGATATTCAAATGGTTTTGCTTTGGGGGAAGGATTTTCAATCCTCTTTTCCCAAATATGACTCGTTTCTCCACCCACATTTTGAGTGCTAGCATTTGGACTGCCATGAATAGTTCTATGGGGATGGAATGAATGGTTCCATGAAATGATTCCATGAAAAAGGAGACAGGGACTCAGATTCCTTGTCTTGGTCTTAAATCGTAGGAATAAGAGGCAGCCTCAGACCTCATCAGTCTAAAGGGCCACCCAGGATGCAGGGCCAAATGCCTAATCAGGTGGACAGTGTATATTTCCTTGGTGTGTCACTGCAGTGTTGGCCCATTAGAATTCAGAAATTTCATGGTATGATCCTCAGTGCAACCTAACATATTTAGTAGCCCAAAAGTCAAGTCCTCTAGGATAAGGAATAAAAATTCAGCTCCTAATTTCTGTTTAGCCTTATCTTTGTGAAGGTTAGCCAAATCACTTTGGTAGCCATGACAGTTTGTCAATGGGGATAAAGGCCATCAAAGAGAGCTTACTTCCAAACACATCAGAGGGAAAATGCTATTTGCTGCCCAACTGCCAGCAGATGAAAGGCATCCAAGACTCTAGCAGAATAGGAAGAGAAGCTTGCCACACAGAATTTATCTTTGCCAATTGTCTTAAATGCTTTTTCCTATGGTTGAGAGAAAGGTACCTAGCCTCTTCAAACCCACAGTAGCTCCATGAATAACAGAAACCACCAAGGCAGAAAATCCATTTCACTCCCAGGTTATCTGAGGATGCCTATATTCTCACATTTTTCATATGTATCGTAGATACAGGAAGTTTTTTTTAATTTTGAAATATTATAGGTTTATAGAAGGTTGCAAAAATGGTCCATGGAGTTTAGAGTTCCAAGTCTTGTTAATCCAGCTTCCCCTAATAGTGACACAGCAAACAACTATAATCTGATTAGGACTGTGGGATAAAATACAGGATATTCAATTGAATTTGAATTTCAGCGGAACAGTGAACAATTTTTCAGTATAAGTATATCTCAATATAATCTGATGTTCAAATTCAACTCAATGTCCTGTATTTTTATTTGCAAAATCTGGCAACCCTAAGTTAATGTCAGAACCAGGAAACTGACACTGAAACAATATTGAAAACTAGATTTCAGACTTATTCAGTGTTCACCATTTTTACATACACTCATTCGTATATGTGTATATATTTGTGTGGGGGGGAGGGAGGGGGGGCATGTTTTTTAATTTCATAAACAAGAATGAAAAGAACCTGAGGAGTTTTCAGTGCAGAGGCCAGCAAAGCTGCACCCAACCATTGCCTAGGGGGTCATGGACCTGGTGACTCACCCCTAGAGCTTGGCTGAATTCCTAGGTTGAGCAGCAGGATGGAGGTGGGGTGAGAAACCAATAGATTTTGGGTTTCGCTCTTGTCTAAAGGACTCAATTACCTCTCCACCTGCCCGGGAAAGGTCTTCGATTGAATTTCCTTTGCTTTTTATTGTCCCTAGACCATGATTTCCTGTGTGAATAGCCACTCTCATGCTTTATAACAAGAGGAAGCGCCAAATTCTTTCTCTTGGGCTATAATTTATATTCTGCAACCAGCAATTTGATATTCAATCTTCTGGATGATTATCTTTATTTTCTTTGTGAATAGTGGTGCTGAAAATAAAAAAGAAAGAAAGTGATGTAGGGAACCAAATCAAACCCCCCACTGCCTGGGCCATGCTGATCAGGTGGCTCTCATCCAGGACGGCCAGTCGGAGACACTGGGCGTCAGCCGCCAAAACCACCATATGAAGCAAGGACACAACTTGCCCCATTTAGAAACCCTCATGTCACCTTGTACGACCTCCACCGGGCTATTTCAGCACATCCTAGCCTCTCAGAAACAGCACGCTTTAAATGCAAGGGGTGTCCCTTGAAGAGTTAGTGAAAGGAGATTTTCATGAAAGATACATTACATCAAAATGGTACCCTGACCTACAGGAAAAGAAATTTGCAGGAACTTTAATTCATGCATACCTGAGACCAGGGAAATCTTCCAAAGGATCCATGCCCATCCCTTCTCTCTATATGAAGACTCCTTAAAGTTATTCCCCAAACTGCTACAAGCCAATGATGAAGTTTTCACAGGTCTCATTAAAAAATGAGGAAAATGAGAATTTTGTAATGTGTTTTTCATGGAGTTCAGTATTTTAGTTTAAAGGAAGATCCTTTATTCTAAATTGTATTCTTTCTGTTTTTTAGTAATAAGATGTTCTGTTAGGGGATGGTGGTAATAACAAGAATGTTTGTCCTTGGCTGTTCTTGTGTGATAGATAAAATAAAATGTTGAGTCAATCCATCAGTTAGAGCCACAATAATTCTTTGAAACACACCACCCCAAAAGCTCAGCAGCCTCAGAAAACAAGCATTTATTTCTTGGTCACCCATCACAGATTGGTTGGGGCCGCTCTACTCCCTGTGCCTCTCATCCTCCTGGGGCCACTGGGCCATCTGGGGCATGTTCTTCCCATGATGATGGCAGGTGAGTAAAAGAGCCAACCCAGATGTCCCCATGGCCAAGGGCATCACACAGGTGAGCCCTAAGTCAAGGGTGGAGAGAAGTACTCTGTACTCTCCCCTCTCCACGGGGCCAGGGTTGCAAAGAGTAGAACCACACTGCAAGGCAAGGGTTCAGTCTGCCTCATGGTGGCCATGATACCAGCTCCCATTTTCCCCTGGCATTTTCTGACCTTAGAAATACAACAGTTTGAGAAGCCCAGCTTCAAAGGGCATCTTTGACCAAGAAAAAAACCTTGACAAAATAAACAGTAGTTTTGGAGAACCAGAGTTCGGAGGCATGTGATTAGAACTCACAATCCCCAAGACTATGGGTCCTCATAAGCCTCAGTTGTCCCAGTTATACATGTTCAGTTCTTGCATCTCTTATTTCGGGAAATATGGTTCTGATCTAGGGCAATTTGCAATGACTACACTGTGCCTGTCACTTGTTTAAGGCATCTTGATAGAGCGGTTAGGTGTTTTGTTCTGTTATGACTACTGGAAAGAAATTTACTAATCAGAATTCTGTGTGAGATCATATATAATTGATTAATTCACCTTGGCCTGCTCTCCTAGGGCACATGCAATAGGTCCAGTTTTCATCCTAGGAACTTAATATCGTTAGTGCATTATTAATTCATCATCTGAATTGCCCCTTCATGACAAATTATACTCTTAACTTTCAAGCATATTTATGCCCAGCTTTGCCAATGAAATGTTCAGTGCCTTTTAAACTTTATTTTTTAATAAAAAATATATATCCAGGGAATCCATCACCATGGCCTCAAGTCAAAGTTGAATAAACAAGCATTGAAAATTCCAAGAAACTGTTGGAGCATTTTGAAAATTATTTGCTCGCTTACTTATTTTCCTAGCAAAACTAGGGGGTCTTGGGGCAAGGCAGCTAAGACAAATGGCCTGAACTTAGTTCCAGAACCTGTCTGTGACTTGCAGCATTACAGCAGGAATGTTGTTTAATGTCTCTATTCCTCAGGCTCTATATTTACAACGGGGTAATGGGGTGAGATTCACTGCATTTGGGTGTGTTTCAAAGCTCTTTGAGAGAAAATGATACAAACTGGGAAATCATTTCATAGCCCAAGGCAGGATGCCGCTAGAGTCTCCGCACAAAGTCTGGAGGACAGCCTTTCTCTTAGCAGGGACCTAAATGGTGCACTTCTCCCTTCTCGAAAGCACCCAACATGCAGCAACCTGTTTCCCCAGGGATGCTGGCTGCAAGCACAAGGGTAGGACACAGAGGCCTTTTGGTTTCTAACCAGCTGCACTTGTTTTCTTCCTGCTGCACAGCGCGGCTGCCTGGTTTCTCCATTTATAGAGCCCAGGGGTTGTGTCCCCTTTAAGAAAAGGTCAAGAACATAACGTTCTCCACCTTCCCTGAGGCTTGATTCAAACAGGAGTTTGCTTAGTTCGCATCAGGTGAAAGCACCTTTGTGGGCCCAGGAAGGGGGCTAGAGGAAGGGGAGGCAGGGTGGAAGGGAGGTGGATGCTCGCACACCATGAGCATCTGGGGCGGTAGGTGTTTGTTCTGCTTCCCTCACGGGCAGGTATCTAACACTTGTCATCAATGCAGAGGGACACGTCACAGAAATGCCGGTGGCTCAGGTGCTCCGCTGAGAAGCCAGTGAAGACTCAGCTCGATACTCACCGTTCAGGTGAGCAGCCTTGACCCCAAGAAAGACTGACAGCAGAGAACTGGGATTCTCTGGCTCCCCCAAAAAAAGGCAGCAGAGGAGAAGAACAGGGAAGTGGGAAATAGATGAATGGTGACTTAGGCGTCATGAGAAAGCAGGATTCCAGCCCTTGTATTCTGCAACCTTTATCACACATACCTGTATTCCTAAACAACTCATGAAAGTCCAAGGGGCTGTGTGTTTCCTTGGCTTTCCCTCTACACTTTGAAACATTACAGACGTAACAGTTTCAGAAAGGAGCTCCTAATGGTCCCCTTGCACTGCCCGGTCTTTCCATCTCACAGTGCCAGCCTTCTGGTGCTCAGATGAAATTATTCTACTAACATATGACTCCTCTTTTTCTCAGTAACACATATCTGGCCCAGAGTAAATCCTGTTGCCTCTACCTTCAAAATAAACTCAGAATCCAACCACTTTTCACCACACTCCTTTCTTCCAGCTTCCAGCCACTATCCATGTGCACCTTCAGGACTGTAAGACCACATATCCGGGTCCTTGCTTCTGCCCGCTCCACCTCCACCCACAGTCTATTCTCAACGTAGCAGTCAGAGTGATTATTTGAAAAGCCACATCAGATAAGATCGCCCTTCAGTGTAACCCTGTGCAGTGGCTTCTGTCTCTGCAGAGTAAGACCCTACCAGCACTCCACGCCCACTGCACACCCATTGGCTTCCTCTCTTAGGTCTCCCCAGGCTGCCGCCCTCCAGCCCCACTTCCATGAACAAGCCAGAATTCTCCTCCCTAGGGCCTGTGCCCATGCAATTGTGCTCCACCTGGGGGGCTCTTACTCTTGAACTCCCCTTCTTCCCTGATAGCTGGCTCTCCATCAACTCCTTCACTTCTTGAAATCACCCTATCAGCAGGACCTTCTCACCATTCCATTTAAACAAGCATCCTCATCCTCATCACACCTTATCCCCCTTTCCTGCTTTACTTTTCTCATTCTGACACACTGTTATCTTTTGCTTGCTTGCTTAAATAGTCTAGCTTCCTTTACTAAAATATAAGCTCTCTGAAGGCAAGAGTCTGCGTTCACTGCTCTATCACCAGAAACACCTAGGACACACTGCATCTCAATAAATATTGGATGGATGGATGGATGGATAAATGAATATAAACAGTCTTTTCACGTCCCTCTTTTATCAGCTACCAATATCCCATGCCCAGCTCTGTACCCCACTGGCTGTTACTCCCCCTAACCAAACTCCACCCAAAACGAATGGGGTATTAGCCCCCAGCCCAGTGGCTTTGAGATGGTAATTACAGGTTCTTTCTCTGCCTTGTCTCAGAGCACAAGAGATGTGCCCCACAATTTTTGTCTCTTTCTCCTCTAGCATCCTGACAGGCTGTGTCTAGCACTGGAAGCTTTAAAATGTGTTCTTCCACATCTAAAAGTGAAACACTATTTCTCTGAAGTCATTACCTATTTGTCTTCCATCACTGAAATAAGCCCATTGTCTACTTTAAGGATATTCAAGTGTAATCCCAAAGAACTTCAAGTGAAACACCCAACTGTTCAGTTTTAAGAATCTGTGTGGCATATTGCGATTTAATATCACACTTAGAGAAATAAAAAGCAAAAGACCACATGCCATTTACTCTTTATCATTTCTCTCTCTTGGAATATCTTACATGTGATCTGAAAAACCTAAATTACATTGAAGTTTACAAAATCAGTTGCTTCGCAAATAAATGCATCTATTATTCAAGATTCTGGGAAGCACATTTTATTATTCCATATCCTTGGAACAAAATATGTGAAATGTGGGATGAGATATTTTCAAGCTGCTTGCCTGAAATCAGGCAGACAAAAAAGAACATTTGCATATTAATATAAAACATTCATCAGGGGGTCTGTCGGCAATGTGCAGAGAAACGGTTGCATTTTTTATTGCTAATAATTCTCATTAAATCTGTGGCTTGTGACCATTTTTGCTCTACTGTATTCTGGAACTTACCTCAGATAATGGAGTTTATATCCAAAGCTCTTATAAACCATCCCCTGCAAAGAACTAGAACCTGCCAGGGGTGTTCTTAAGATTAAGAAGATGTGAATGATTGAACAACTTAAAAATAAATTGGTTTTATTACATGTTTTGCCCAAGAACTGAAGTTCAATATTTCTATAACCCACTAGCTTTCAACAAATATAGTGAGAAAAACTGTTTTCAATTTTTAATTATGTTGCTCAATTCAAATTTCCTGGGTAATCTCCGAGCTCCCCTCCTCTCCTCTCTCGAGTCTGTGTGTAGTGCTCTGTTTTATCAAGGTCAAATCCCAAAAGTGAGTCATCTGCCTCAGCATTTGCCTCATAACATTTTCAATAAATGTTGAACCCTTAGGGTCCAAAAGGCAATGCAAGATAAATTTTTCTAAGTTTACTTTAGTGAAAAATTGCAAGGGTTTCATGTATCACAGCCCTTAGAACTAAGTATTATGAAGAGGAAAAAACTTAGAATAATAGAATCTTCAAGCTGGAGGAACTTCAGACTTTCCAGTTAACCCCTTCCTTTACAAAGACCCTCAGGAGCGGAAGCAGTTTTCCCAAGGTCCACAGCCAGCTTGCTGCAGCCCTGGGATGGGAACTGAGGTCCTGACTCCCATCCCCAGTGTTTATCACCATCTTTTGAAGCCATGATCTGCACAGTTCTCCTTTGTCTTTCTGGTCCCTGCATCCCAGGAAACCCCTGGTCATCCTTCAGCAGCAATTCAAACATCACTTCCTATCAGACGCTTTGGGAGAGCGTGGAGCCCACTTGGCACCTTTGGTCATCTCAGGGGTCGGCGGTCCCAAACCCCATCCATGCATGAGCTCCTCTAGACTCTCATCAGCTTAGGACTTGCTCTGTCTCACAGATTCCCAGTTTGGCCCCTCCTCTCTAGCCCTGTTTTGCTCCTCTCCAAGACTCAGGCTTTTTAATTTCTAGATTGTCCCATCTGCTTTTTCTTTCTGAAATAGATTCTCCACACATAATGAGTTATGTGTGATGACCCCTCCCTTACTTTCCACCCAAGACCTTGACCATTTGCACAGGATGCTGCCCCAAGAGGTGGGTCACAGGTATGACCCAGCCACCCCGAGAGACCAAGGAGAGATTTATGTAGACCTTCTCACACTGCAGTCACACAGGAGTTTATCTGTTTGTCTGCCTCTTTAGACTGGGAATTGCTTCATGTCAAGAAGTATGTCTTTTTCTTATTTAATCTCCAATGCCTAAAACAGGGCCTGATGTGTAATTAGCTTTCAATACATGTATGAAGGAGAGTAAGTGATGAAATTACAATAGAGCCCGAAGAACTGAACAGGAAGTAGGTGGGGAATCACTACACTCATAGACCCCTGTCAGTCTGAAGAATAAATTTGGCTTAGCCACTGTGGAAAGCAGTATGGAGGTTCCTCAAAAAACTAAAAATAGAAATACCGTTTGAACCAGTAATTCCACTTCTAGGAATTTACCTGAAAAAAACAAAATTCCTGATTCAAAAAGATATATGTACCTCTCTGTTTATCGCCATGTTATTTACAACAGCCAAGCTAAGGAAGCACCCGAAGTGTCCATCAGTAGATGAATGGATAAACAAGATGTGGTACATATACACAATGGAATATTATTCAGCCATTAAAAATTAAATCTGCCATTTGCAACAACGTGGATGGAGCTAGAGGATATTATGCTCAGTGAAATAAGTCAGGCATAGAAAGACAAATACCATATGATTTCACTTATCTGTGGATTCTAAAAACAACGAAATGAACAAAACAGCAGTAGACTCATAGACACTGAAAAGTGACTGGTGGTTACCATGGGGGAGGGGTTGGGTGCATGGGTGGGGAAGGTGAGGGTGATAAAGGGGCACAGAAATTCTCAAACATAATGTAAGTTGGTCACGGGGATGGGAGTACAGTATGGAGAACACAGCCAGTGATTCTGTAACATCTTTGTCAACATATGTTGACAGATGGTACTGCACTAGTGGGGGTGAGGATTTAATAATATGGGTAACTGTTGAACCACATGCTGTATACTTGAAATCAATATAACATGGCCTATCAACTATATTCCAATTAAAAAAAAGAATAAAGGGAAATTAAAACTCAGATACTTATTTTCTTTATTTTGTTAGAATATAAAATTTACAAGAACAGGCCACTGAGTTGTATGCTTGTTGTATCTGCCAGGATCAGCTAGATTGTGTCATGGTGTCAAACGACCCTGATCTCTGTGGCTTAAAGCAGCAAGGAGCCACCTGCATTTCTAGTGTGGGGATACCCCTATCTTGATCATTAGAGTCAGTCTGGACTCAGCCTGATGAAGACTTTACTTCAAAAAGTGTTTTCATGATGACTGGAAACTCTTGGGCCAATAACTAAAAGCACATCATTTCCACCCAAACCCATTTGCTAGACCTCATCACATGACTATGCCTGACTTCAAAGAGACAGAGAAGGATCACTGTAACGTGCACTGGAAGGACAAGGAAACCACACGTCAGTGGAGGCAGTGATACCACCACAGTTCACCCTCGACCCTTCTTCATCTGTCACGCAGAGCACACTCACCTGCCGCAGCCCTGTCCCAGGCTGTACATCAGGAATCATGTGCTAGGGAGAGGCAGAGGGCCAAAGGACCCTTATAAGCATAGATTTAGAGTTCAAGAAGAATTACATCTGACCTCATGTAGAAACAAGTGTTTATGACCCATCTGTATTTGCTACTTTAACAAAATACCACAAACTGAGTGGCTGGGAAGAAAAGAAATTTATTGTCTCACAATTCTGGAGATGAAATGTCTCAGCTCAAGATGTCAGCAGAGCCCTGCTCCTTCTGAAACTTGTAGGGGAGACTCCTTCCTTGTCTCGTCATAGTTTCTGGCAGCTTGTCAGTCATCCTGAACGTGCCTTGGTCTGCAGCAGCCATGCTTTGGTCTCTGCTTCTGTTGTCTCATGACATTCTCCTTTCCCATCTGTCCTTCTCCTCTTTTCATAAGAACACCAATCATACTGGATCAGGGCCCATCTTATCCAGTGTGACCTCACCTTAACTTGATCACATCGATAAAGACCCTATTTCCAAATAAAGGCACATTCACAGGCAGAAGGAGTCAGGACTTCAATGTATCATTTTAGGGGGACATAATTAAATCACAACACTGCCACCCCTCATGCAGACAGTGTTACCCATCACCCAGAGATCATGACTTTTGTATTGACTTCCTTTGGAAGGGCATTTGTATATTCTGCATGGGTAAAGGAAAGTGAACCAAATATTTGGTGTCTGGAATAGTGAACTATGGCAGACATTAGAACTCTAACCAGGATTTCCATCTTGTCTTCCATCCAGTTAAAGAATTGGATATCTCTCTTTCCCCATGAAACTAGGTATCACCAGGTAATTTGCTCAAAGCTAATGAAATGCGAGAAGAAATGGTATTATTTCCAGATATTAGAAGTTAAAGGCCAAAGCACAATTTTCAACCTTTCTTTTATCTTCCAGGTTAACAAGTAACTTCCTACATGATAAAAATTCTAGAATAAAGGTTCATGTATGAAGTCACCATGAAGCAAAGAACCCCACCACACACACTGACCTGTACTTGACATGCAGCCTTAGTAATAAATGAATCCTTGCGATATTAAAACATTGATTGAACACGGGCACATGTACAACACAGAAATTTCATATGTATCAGAAAAAATTTTGCACATATCCATCAAGGGAAAATGTACAAATATTTGCAGCAAAAAATTGGGAATCAGTCCAAATGTTCATTAATTGTAGGGTGAACTACATAAATAACTTCTATATGCATAAGCTGAATAATATATAGCAATGAAAATGAGTGAATTACAGCTACAAAAATCAATGTGGATAAATCTTAAAAACATTAATTTTAAGCAGTCATGGCCAATTCTATAGTACAGTCAGCATTAATCAATGTATTGTATAAGGATATGAAAATATCTAACAGTGAAGAATAACCAGGGAACAAATTTCAGCTAAGTGACTTCTGGCAGCTACAGAGTATAATGTGATCGCAGACGGCAGATAGGGTGCTCCTACACACGCTAAGTCCTTTTCTGGCTTGGTTCTTGGGTACTTGCTGTTCATTTTATTAGTGATCTTTAAATTCTACATATACATTCTTATGTACTCTCTTTACAATCTATATTTCACAACTTTTTAAAAAGCAGACCTTGGGTAAAAATATATGAAGGGCATGGGCTATAGAAGTAATTCTATGGTTATTTTTTCTGTAAAATGAAGAACAATTTTCTTCTAACTCTACATCTCTTGGCTTTATTAAAGAAGGACTGGCTTTCATTGAAAAATCTGTTGCTCTTTCCCTTTGTGGGTCTAAAGAGGAAAAAATATGAAGACTTCCTTTTAGGAAGGGGAATTTTCTTTCCATGCTAGTGAAACAGCTGCTAGTCTTTCAACATATTTGCCTTTTCCCCTTTATTTATTTATT
The DNA here is from genome assembly GCA_032199065.1 of Smutsia gigantea. Classification (NCBI taxonomy): domain Eukaryota; kingdom Metazoa; phylum Chordata; class Mammalia; order Pholidota; family Manidae; genus Smutsia; species Smutsia gigantea. Next base: position 92,681 of record JAVSCE010019313.1, on the reverse strand, counting down.
TATTGCTATTTCAGTGGTTTTCCTTAAAAATTTTTTACCATAAATACATCCCTTAACAAAATAAAAAATTAATATCTAATACCTTCTAGACAATGACTTCAGAACATTTCATTCTCATGTCTTCTCCACTGAATTTTAATTCTTATGTCTTCCCTGCTCTTAAGAAGTATTTTTGTTCACTCCATTTTAAAATCCTACAAGTTAATTTTTAAACTTACTTTGCAGAAACAATGCTAGTTTAGATTTACTTGCAGATTTAACAATTTCTTTGCTCCTGTACCTCTTGCACCTCAGAAAAATCTTCCCAGATTTTTTATTTCTTCCTAAAGCCCCATCTAGAAGTTCTTTTCATAAGTCTGTTGGTGGTAAATTCCACACATCTTTCTTCTTTTGAAAATGTGTCTATTTTGTACTAGTTCCTGAAAGAGGTTTTCTGTACACAAAATTCTAGGTTAATAGTTATTCTGCCTTAGTATGGTGATGATATTAATATGTTCATTTCAAGATCCCATGGTTGCTGTGCAGAACTCTTCTGCCAGTCTACCTGCAGTTAGATTTGGGTCACCTGCCTTTTCTCCCTGTCTGCTTCTATGCTCTTTTCTTTGTCTTTTGTGTTTCACTATAATTATGGTTTCTTTTCCCTTATTCTTCTATGTATACATTGTCCTAGAAATGTTTTCAGATTTTCACATATTGTCTCTCCATCATTATCACTATTTTCTTCTTCTGCAACATTAATTAGCTGTTAAAAAACAGCTATTCCCACCCTGTCTTCCATAGCTCTTGCCCTCTATCTTAAATGTTTTCTGTCTCTGCTGAATTCCGGGTGAATTCCTCAAAGCTGTTTGCCATTCCACTGATTTTTTTTTCAGCTGTGTCTAATCTAATCATTGAACTTTTCATTTCAATGACCATATTTTCATTTTAAAAATTCCTTTCTGTTATTTTTCCAGTCTGCCTTAACTTTGTATGTCTTTTGTTTCTTGCTTATTTTTATAATCCTATATTTTATTTTTTAAACAACTTATATATAATTATTTTATATTCTGTATTTGTTAGCTCTGATATACAAAGTCTCTGGGATCTAAAAGTTTTGTGTCCTGTTTACTCTCTTCCCTTGTGTGTTTGTTGATGACTGACTGTGAGCTAACAATTGGTTGATCTCTATCCCTGGGAATCTTGGAAGCCTTGTCTCCAGAAGAGTTTGTGTTTGCTTCTGCACAGGGTCTGGGGGAAATCACTGACCTACAACCATTTCGGTTCCCATGTAGGGTCCAGGGACTGATGTGGGACCCTGTGGCTGAGCTCTCCCACCTTGCTGCTGGCCCAAATATTAGTCTTTCAATCACAGGGCTGACACTGAGATTTTCCTCAAAAACTCCACCATTTGTGTTTGTGTACTGCTTATCCCCCTTTCTATGGTTAGCTAACTTCTTGGTGGGAGGAGAGAACTTTAGAGATTTCTTTAATTTCTTGTAAGCCCAGCAATACATTAAAATATATATGTTATTTTTTGTTTTGTTTTGTTGTTTGTTGTGTTTTAGCTCAGCAATGCCCCACAGTATGGTTTATTCCAGTGCACTGCTCTCTAAATGTCTTCAGTTTGGCTTACTGCTCATTCCTGTAAAATGACAAGCAAGCCTGCTAATTTTGCTTAGTTTGCAAGTATGAGAAGAGCTCATACATTTCTTAGATTTCATACCCAAGCAGAGCTGGATTTTTTGCCTATTTAGTGCCAGCCCTTTGACCTCTAGGATAATCTGTGTACTGGACATTTCTGCTAGGGTCATAGCACTGACAGTGACTTGAGATCTCTTAGTGTTGGATAAACATAATAATGTGGTTTAAAATAGTAGCTATTTTTAGCATTATGACTATTATTCTTCTGTCACAACCCACAGATATTCAAACCTTAAACAATAAAATGGACAAAACTTTTCTTGCCTGCCCTTCCCGCTATAATTTTTCTTTCCAACATCACCTTGACAAACCTAAGTTGTAACTAGAAGCAAACCCTTACAGTTCAAACACTGCATTTGACTTGGGGCTCAAGAGATTATTCTAAGAGAAACTGACAAAGCGTCTCTGATTATGTGTGCTGTCTTTATTTAACCTTCAACAGTTTCTCTGAATCCTTTCCCCTTCCCTCAAGTGATTTACAACCCAACTGAACAGCACTGGGTCTGCTGCTCCTCTGAGTCCAGTTTGAGTGAATTTTCTGGAAGGTTTTTTTTCTTGCAATAACTGTGCCCACCATTTTCACCTTAAAGTTTTAGAGCCACTTACCCTGTCCCTCTTTCCTAAGTTATAATTTTTCTTGTTCTCCATGTCTGCCCCAAAATACTGGATTTGTTGCATTACTTAGTAGCTTTAACAGCTATTCCACCAAAGACAGGAAAAGAGTTCAGGGATTTCGTAGCATATCCAGGAGTGACCCAAAGGAAGTTTGGGAGTGATTCAGGCTTGTATTTTAGATTTCCTTCCCTCCCCGGTACTTTTCTCCTTCTTGCCCCTCTCTAAGCCCCTACAGTATAGGAATCTGAGCCCATCAGTGGTGTCTCAGGCTTTTCCTAGGTAGTACATATGGTCCAAAAATCTCCCTATTTCTCTCAACCAAACTTTTTTTTTAGTATTGTTACCTTTATTTTTTTTATATAATTTATTTTGGTATCATTAATCTACAATTACATGTGCAATATTATGGTTATTAAACTACCCCTTCATCAGGTCCCCCCCACCAACCCCATTACAGTCACTGTCCATCAGCGTAGTGAGATGCTATAGAATCACTACTTGTCTTCTCTGAGTTGTACAGCCCTCCCCGTGCCCCCCCAACATTACATCTGCTAATCGTAATGCCCCTTTTTCCCTCTTATCCCTCCCTTCCCACCCATTTTCCCCAGTCCCTTTCCCTTTGGTAACTATTAGTCCGTTCTTGGGTTCTGTGAGTCTGCTGCTGTTTTGTTCCTTCAGTATTTTTCTTTGTTCTTATACTCCACATATGAGTGAAATCATTTGATACTTGTCTTTTTCGGCTTGGCTTATTTCACTGAGCATAATACCCTCTAGCTCCATCCATGTTGTTGCAAATGGTAGGATTTGTTTTCTTCTTATGGCTGAATAATATTCCATTGTGTATATGTACCACATCTTCTTTATCCATTCATCTACTGATGGGCACTTAGGTTGCTTCCATTTCTTGGCTCTTGTAAATAGTGCTGCAATAAACATAGGGGTGCATCTGTCTTTTTCAAACTGGGCTGCTGCATTCTTAGGGTAAATTCCTAGGAGTGGGATTCCTGGGTCAAATGGTATTTCTATTTTGAGTTTTTTGAGGAACCTCCATACTGCTTTCCACAATGGTTGAACTAATTTGCAGTCCCACCAGCAGTGTAGGAGGGTTCCCTTTTCTCCACATCCTCGCCAACATTTGTTGTTTGTGTTTTGGATGTTGGCCATCCTCACTGGTGTAAGGTGATATCTCACTGTGGTTTTAATTTGCAATTCTCTGATGATTAACGATGTGGAGCATCTTTTCATGTGCCTGTTGGCCTTCTGAATTTCTTCTTTAGAGAAGTGTCTATTCATGTCCTCTGCCCATTTCTTAATTGTATTATTTGCTTTTTGTTTGTTAAGGTGCATGAGTTCTTTATACATTTTGGATGTCAACCCTTTATCAGATGTTATTTATGAATATATTATCCCATACTGTAGGATGTCTTTTTGTTCTACTGATGGTGTCCTTTGCTGTACAGAAGCTTTTCAGCTTGATATAGTCCCACTTATTCATTATTGCTTTTGTTTCCCTTGCCCGAGGAGATATGTTCATGAAGAAGCCACTCATGTTTATGTCCAAGAGATTTTTGCCTATGTTTTTTTCTAAGAGCTTTATGGTTTCATGACTTACATTCAGGTCTTTGATCCACCTCGAGTTTACCTTTGTGTATGGGGCTAGACAGTAGTCCAGTTTCATTCTCTTACATGTAGCTGTCCAGTTTTTCCAACACCAGCTGCTGAAGAGGCTGTCATCTCCCCATTGTATATCCAAGGCACTTTTATCAAATATTAATTGACTGTGTATGTTTGGGTTAATGTTTGGATTTTCTATTCTGTTCCACTGGTCTGTGGGTCTGTTTTTGTGCCAATACCAAATTGTCTTGATTACTGTGGCTTTGTAGTAGAGCTTGAAGTCAGGGAGCGTAATTCCCCCTGTTTTATTCCTCCTTCTCAGGATTGCTTTGGCTATTCGGGGTCTTTTGTGGTTCCATATGAATTTTAGAATTATTTGTTCCAGTTCATTGAAGAAAGCTATTGGTAGTTTGATAGGGATTGCATTGAATCTGTAGATTGCTTTAGGTAGTATAGCCATTTTGACAATATTTATTCTTCCTAGCCAAGAGCATGGGATGCATTTCCATTTGTTAGTGTCCTCTTTAATTTCCCTTAGGAGTGTCTTGTAGTTTTCAGAGTACAGGTCTTTCACTTCCTTCGTTAGGTTTATTCCTAGGTATTTTATTCTTTTTGATGCAATCTCAACCAAACTTTTAATCTTTCAATAATGGTAGCCTTGAAGAAGATGGGAAAGAAACTCACTTTGCAACTGATTCACACCGATGTGGAACTGATAACTTTAAAGTTCCTGAAAGTTTTCTTATTTTACAGCTGGATATCCCTTAGCCTAAAGAACTCTTTTATTGGTAGGATTTCAGAATATGAGGAGAATTTTTGCTTCTTCCCTCTCCTTTACATCCTTCCCTACTACCTTGTTATACAAAATAGGATGAATGGATGGATAGATTGATAGATAGGTAGCTAGGTAGGTAGACAAATTTAGATTTAAAAAGGTCAAGGAATAGAAAAAATATCATGATTAGATAAGAAAATGATACTGTAATTTAGAACATAACTTAGAAAATGAGATGTAATCAGTGGACACTCAGGACTAATGACTCCAGTGGGGGAAGGGGAGGAGACTGTGGGCTGTTATAAGTTACTAAGATAGTAGGGTAGACTTGTACTTTAATACTAGTTTATAAATGACTTTTGGCATGTTTACTTTCCCCTTGTTCATCTGTTTGATCATAAATTTGGAAATTGTGTTTCTGCACTCATTCTGCCTCTGTGACCTTTAGAATTAGAATGATACATCAGGGGCCTCTGAGGGAAGGTACCGGAATAAAAGCGTATTTGCTAAATGGAGAGAAGTGAAAGTGAAATCACTCATTCATTAGAAATCACCATCTAAAATAGTGGAATAAGAGCAAGTTCCACACGGAATAATGTACTTTTGTTTATGATGGAATAAAATTGGAGTGAGGTGAAATGTCCCTCAGTGGGGGTTGGTTAAGTAAATTATAGCACAGCCCATCAATACATCACTCTGCTTCCATTAAAAGAACAAGTTAGATCAATGTGCACTACTATAGGAGATATTCACAGTAAAAAGGTAAAACAGGTTACAGAAATGGATACGTCAAAAATTTTAAAAAGTTTCCAGAGAAAGCAAAAAGGAGAGAATACTGTGAAACTTACTTTATAGTGCAAGCATATATCCTTAGTACATAATTTAAACCACATTCGTACATAAAAGAAAATTGTAGGCCAATGACATCCATATAAAGACATGTAAAAAACCTAGTACAAAATAAAGGATAATTCATGAAGAATGACCAGGTTTAGCTTTTTGACCAGAATGAAAGCTGGGATTAACATTTGAAAATAAAATTCAGTGCATTAACAGATTAAAGGGGTAATCTCGATTACCTCAACAGATGCAGAATGTATATATATCGCCACATGCATTCATGCATGATAGAGAAGAAAACAAAACTCTTATAGAATTAGAAATCTATGGGAACTCCTAAACCTGATAAAGGATATCTACTCCCCCCCCCAAAAAAAGAACAACTTAATGGTAAATGTTCAAAGTAATGCTGTTAACTTTAAAAAATAAAACAAAAAAACAAAAGACAAAGTTGCTCTCTTCAACAACATGTTAGTAGTCTTAGCAGCATAGTAAGATAACCAATTAAGTAAAATAAAAGGTTTTAATAACCACCGACATTCATCGTCAACTAATTTTTTACAAGGAAGCCAAGATCACTCAATGGGAGAAGGACAATCTCTTGATAACTGGTACTAGGGAAATGATACCCACATGTAAAAGAATGAAACTGTGCCTCTACCATAGACCACTCACAAAAATTAACGCAAAATGGGTCAAAGAAGTTTAAGTAAGACCTAGAAGAAAAGATAGGGAAAAAGAGCCTTGACATTGGTCTAGACAATGACTTCTTGGATACATCACCAAAAGCACAGGCAACAAAAGCTAACATAAACAAATAGGATCATGTTAAACTAACCTGCTTCTGCACAGCAAAGGGAACCATCTATCAATTGAAAAGACCACCTACAATGGGAGAAAATATTTGCTAACTATGTATCTGAAAAGGGACTAATATCCAAAATACACAAAAACTCATAAAACTCAAAAGCAAAAAAGAAAATCACCCAATTAAAAACTGGGCAAAGAGACTGAAAGGACATTTTTCCAAAGAAGACATACAAATGTTAACAGGCACGTGCAAAGGCAGTCAGCATCACTGATCATCAGGGCGATGCAAATCAAAACCACACTGGGGTGTCACCTCACACCAGCCAGGATTGTTTTTATCTAAAAGATAAGAGATGACAAGTGTTGATGAGGAAGTGGAGAAAAGGGAACCTTTGTGCACTGTTGGTGGGAACGTAAATTGATACAGCCTTACGGAAAACAGTATGGTGGTTCCTAAAAAAATTCAATTAACTACCAGGTGATTCAGCGATTCCACTCCTGGGTATATATCTGAAGGAACTGAAACCAGTCCCTTGAAGGTAGCTCTTCACACCCATGTTCTTTGCAGCACTAGTCACAATAGCTAAGATATGGAAACAACTCAAGAGTCTGTAACCAGATGACTGTGTAAAGAAGATGTGTATTATATCTGTTATTATATATACAATATGTTATTCAGCCATGAGAGAGAAGGAAATCCTGCCATTTGCAACAGCATGGATAAGAACTTGAAGGCACTATACTAAGTGAAATAAATCAGACAGACAAGGACAAATATTCTATGATCACATGTGGCATCTTTAAAAAACTGAACTTGTGAAAACAGAGTAGAATGGTAGTTACTTAGGACCTAAGGGTGTTGGAATTGGGGAGATGGTTTAAGGGTACAAACTCATACCTAATAGGTAAATATGTTCTGGAGATCTAATGCACAACATAATGATTGTAGTCAACAAACTGTACTATAAACTTCAAAATGACTAAGAAGTTTAATCTCAACTGTTCTCAACACACACAAAAAGCGAAATGGTAACAGGATTACCTCCAACAGGCTGTAAACCTTACTTTCACAATGTTATATGTCAATTTATTCTCAATAAAGAAAAAATGAATTAAGAATTAAAATGGACCCTTATGGACATTACTGCTTTGGGAAACAATGAAACAAACAAAAACTTTTTTTAAAGGTATTAATACAAGAAAGAAAGAAAACTGTAATTACTTACATATCAGATGATGACTTATACAGAAAATCCTTCAAGTCAACGAAGAAATTAATAATGAATAATAGAAATTAGTAAGGGACTGGGATAGAAAATGAATATAACAATGTATTGCATTTCTATGAGACATTAATAATCAATTAGAAAATGTAATTTTTAGTATACTGTTTACAGTAGCAACATAAGGGTAATCTGGAATAAACCTTACCAAATATTGGTAAGACACTTATTGAAAATTTTTCAAATTTTGTTATTATTTTATTCTTTATATGTACATTTCTTAACTCTTTAATGAAAATTTCATAATACATAATAAAAAAGAACAAATGGTTTAAATTATTATAAAATTACCATAGATAAGAATGTTTACATATGAACTCAGCAAAACATATAGATGATGCAATTTTATTTGAGACTAAGCATATTCATTTAAGAATGTGTTGATGTAAATTGATCTGTGTATATAAAAAAAATATGGAATCACAAAAACAAAACTTTTAACTCATTTTTCTGGGTTTCTCACTTCTTTAATAAAATATGTTATTTACTATGTAACAGACTCTATTTGACAAGTACTTTACAAATATTAACTCATATACTTCTCATGTCAGCCCTCTGAGACATGCACTGTGATCCTCACTTTATAGATGAGGTCCCTGGGGCACAGACAGGTTAAGTGATTTACACAAGGTCACACAGCCAGTGGTGATAGAAACCATATTCGAACCCTGGCCGTGCACACCAGAGTCTGGACTCCTAACAACTGCATTAAGCTAGGGTTTATGTGGTCATTTTTAATTTTTTCATTATATTTTCTGAACTCTGTTTCATAATAAGCATATTTTACAATTAAAATCAAATATTAGGTCAATCTATTTTGGAAAGCAAAGTAATGCATTTTGGGCTATGGGATATGAAATTCACATAAACATAGCATAAGGTATGAACAAAATCATCTTTAAAAAGCCAATGCGTACTCGTTCTGCATCATATAATTTACACTTGAGTATTAGGTTCTGCATATTTAAATGTTGCAAATAGTGCTGCTTCCATGGTGGGAAAAGCATATGATGATGCTACCTTTTAATTCTTTTTTGTTGCAATTCCACCCTGACTCTTCCTGGGAAGACAGCTGGAAAGAGGAAGCACTTTACACATCTTACTGCATGTAACATCTTTTCTTCCCTACTCATGTTGGGAACTTCCCTGCAAAGCTGTCAGTTTCTTTACAGGGTTCAAGTAGATTGACTTAGCACTAAACCTTCAGTTCATTAAACTTCCAAGGCTTTCTTTATGCCAGGTTAGTGGGATTGGCAAATTTAAGTCCTAATTGAACAGCTCTACAAATGAGTCTGACAGCCCCAAAAGTTGGTCATTGATCCAATGCTTGCTAGAGGAATGGATGCCTCCCACGGGTTCTTAGCTCACTTCATGGATTTAATGCATATTTTAATGAGTATCTATGAAGTGCCCAGGACTGTGCTGGACACCAACCACACGGCAGCAAATGATCAGGGTCCCTGTCCTCAACAGAAGAAGGAGACAATTCAATCCTCTAATTCTGGGAACATAAATTCAAATGCCAACCGAATCGTGCAGATGGCATGAGCAGGGTGCTGGGGGAGGAGAGGCTGGGGGAGGGGGGTGCAGGCAGGCATCCTGTAAGGGGGCTGCCATTATTCATCTCCAGCAAATCGTTTCTATGCTAGAAGACATATCTGTGTTTCTGTTATCTCTAACTTTTCAAAGAAGCCAGGGATGTATATTTTATAATATCCCCATTCTTAAATGATAGAAGTTATTCAAAATTTATTTTTTAATGACGTTGTACAACTCAACAAAATGCATCTCAGTGGAGCTAAGGCCTACTGGTCATGAATGTGCAGCCTTTGCTCTACTTGTGGTGTTGAACCTAAGAACCTGATATTGTCTCCCTGTGTTTAAATGTGAATGACCTTTCCAAAATAAGTCAGGTCGAACTCCCAGGATTCTGGTCCACCACAGAGAGTGTCCAGAGGCAACTGGTTCCTGCTGCTACCTCTTCCTCATGTCAGAGTGCAGAGTGCACACATGCACACACACACACACAGTCCTTTTATAATCTAGATCCTGTATTATCCAGCCATCTCACTGGCTTTGACTTTTGACACCTGCCCTATTATTCATGTTTTGCCTTGCAGCCAAAGAAGTCACATGCCTCCTCTGCTCATAGCCTTTGCAAAAGATAATCTTCTGCCTGTAATAGTTCCCCTCCACAGACCTGGTTAATTCCTACCTATCACTTAGATCTCAGCTCAAGTGTCCATTCTTTTTTTCTTTCTTTTCTTTTTCTTTTTCATTTTTTTTAGTGTAGATTAACTATATTGGTTTCAGTTGTACAACATAGTGATTCAACAATTACATTCATACAAAATGTTCACTCTAGTAAGTGCAGTTATCATCAGTCACTGTACAAAGTTATTACAATATTATTGTCTGTATTCCCTGTGCTGTATAAAGACCCACAAACTTCCAATTATAAAATAAGTAAGTCACAGGGAAGAGAAAGTACAATTGCCCATTCTTTAGGAAAGCTTTCCCTGCTCAGCAGCACAGAGGGCACCTCTGGGTTGGAGGGTGCTAGCAGCTTAGGACCCTATCTTAGAGGCCAGCAGATGTTGGAGGAGGTTTCGTGAGCTATGTGCGAATCAGACAGGTATGCAGATGGCTTAAAATCTGCTCATTTGGGCTGTTTTTTAAACAATTGGATGTGTAAAGCTTTGAGTTGGCAGCAGCAAGCTTTTGAGCTAACAGGTCTGCCTGCAGTGAAGAAATAAACAGGTTAAGAGCTAATACACAGAGACAACAGTGCCTCATTTATGTAACACTAGGCAGGCACACCCATCCATTAATGGTCCTATTAATGCTTATTGTGACTAGAGTTTAAACATATTTCTTTGTAAGTAATAAACTGTTCAGATCCTGAAAACCTCTATGTCGAGTCACTCGTCCATTTGACCTAAGGCAGGCAAATATATATGGTCACAGAAAAACCTGACCCCAGGACCAAAGGCCATTCAGAAACTCAGCCAAGGTAACTACTTCACAAAACGGTTCCACCTCATCTAATCCAAACTCCTCATTTCATACTTATTCCAGACAGATATCCAAAGAGAGGATTCTACTAAAAGCAGAACATTTCTCCAAAGAGGAGGGCACCTTTTTGTCTGTTCTATGGTTATTCCCAGTAGAAGGAGGGAGGAGACAGGCTACTCTTCTTAGATTTTAGATGAAGTAGACTAGAAACATTCTAACCCTGAGATGAGAGAGAAGGTGAAAAGCGTTATCAAACACTAAGCTTCAGGCTGCCTTAAAAACTGAAGCTAACCTGAACAGCTACTTTTACAGATAGATAAGGAAAATAATTTAGAGAGAGACAGGAAGGATGGAGAGATAGATATATAGACAGATAGATAATAGGTATACATAAATGACAGAGATGAACAGATACATAGATGATAGATACAGATAGATGAACAGACACAGACAGGTAGATAGACAGTAGGTAAATGTACACTCACACATAAGAAGGACTTTTTCCTTTTGCCTGCACCCAGTTTTGTTGTTTACTTACTGCTTGGGCAGCTCAGACTGCTATAACAGAGCACCACAAACTAGAGGCCTCACACAACATAAATCTACTTCTCATGCTTCTGGAGGCTGGAAGCCCGAGATCAGGAGCCAGCACGGCTGGGTTGTGGTGAGGTTTCTCTTCCTGATCTGCAGATGGCTGTCTTCTCGCTGTCTTCACATGGCAGAGAGAGAGATCACTTATCTCACTTCTCTCTAAGAGCACGAGTCTCATTAAGAGGGCTCCACCCTCGTGACCTAATCGCCTCCCAAAGGCCCCACCTCCAAATGCTATCACATCAAGTGATTTTTGGGGAAACACAAACTTTGGTCCATAGAACTTACCAAGTACCTAAGCCTCCAATGCAATCTCCAGAAGAATCGCATGGAATCACCAGGAGGCAGTGCTAAGAGTTCAAGGCCTGTAAGTGAGGCAGATCATCCCCAAGTCCCAACTGTTCTCAGTGCAGGTGGCCATCTCTCCTGGACCATGGCTGATGTCTGACTCGTCTCTTTATGTGAGGAAGCAGAAATTCTCAAAATGTAATGGGAGAGCTCCTCAGACTTGCCATTCCGCAGGCACATGGACTCTAAGGAGGAGAACTGTGTCTTGAGAAACGCTGTCCTCAGGCATAGCTCCTTCAACCGTTCTCTTCGCTGCCACGCCAGACCTAGAAGCCCGGACTAGGCCATCTCAAAAGGAAGAGCCGGTAGGACGAGAAACCAAGGTGGCTTGCAAACTCAAGTGCGGCTATGAGAGCAAAATGTCGCCCCAAACCCAAACGCTGTGTGGCAGCAGGTACAAACGTTAGGTGTTTTTCTCTGTCACAGAGGCCGCTGGCTGGGCTCCATACAGTACTAATTTAGGTTGCCATGGGTTGCTTATGAATCATTGCTGATCCAGAAGAGAAAACTCTCTGTGTCAGAGAGGCCATTTTGCTTTATCCCTTATGTCTTGCCTGAGAGTTTCAGTCCTGGGTAGGTTCACTATAGATTCAGTGAGACTGAGAAATGACAGAGGAACATTCTTGGGGTAAAAGGGTTTATAGACAGCTTTATTCTCATGGCAGTAGGTCAAACACCAGAATCATGTCTGCATCCAGCCGTCTGCAGGCCTATAATTCACCTCCATCTCTGCCTCTGCCCAGAGCACTGGGCAGAGCTCTTTATATAGTGACTCAGTCAATAATAGCCTATTGCCTACAGGTGTGGGAGCATTAGCCTAGCAGTAGGCCAGTTACATCATCATGCAGTTTAGGGTCAGGTGAGGATCCTGGCCGTAGGAACTTCCATTTTCCCCACACCTTATGAACCCTCCCTCCAGATTATTTAAAATGAAGACTGAGGAGTAATCCAGTAAAAGATGAATCAAAAGACCATGGCTATACTTTACCCCTAAATACTACATATTATGCTAGTACTGATTGTCTCCAATCCTATTACACTCTCTGAGGTGAATAAGATCACCTTGATGATAATTATAAGAAGAATACATTATTAATTTACAAAATGATGTATCTCATCCATCAAAATAAATCATGTACTCACTTCTACAGCTATCTTATAAATGGTGAGGATGAAGGTACTATTTATACAGGTGTCTTACCTGAGTTACAGCCCTGAGAAAATTCACTATGGATTCAGTGAGACTGAGAAATGACAATGGAACTTTCTTGGGGTAAAAGAGTTTATATCTGGCTTTATTCTCACAGTGGTAGGTCAAGCACTAAAATCATGCCTGCACTCAGCAGTCTGCAGGTCTGTAATCCTCCTCTGTATCTGCCCCACAGCCATCTCAGTCTCTGTCCTTGGCACTGCCACCACACCAGCTTCTGTCCTCCTGCAGCCGTGCAGCCCAGAGCACTGGGAGGAGCTCTTTACATAAAGTCGATAAAAATGTATTGCCCACACATGTGCAGTGAGCAAGCCAACCTGGGCCAGGTGAGAAGGCTGGTCACAGGAACTTTCATTTTCTCTACAACAGGCAAGACATGGCTCTTTTCATAGCACTATTTGTTAAATCTTTTTGTATTCTTCTGCCCTGAGCTAGGTCTTCAGCTAAGAAGCTGATACTTGCACTTAAAAACTGTAATATGACCTTCCTCCCTGTGGATAAAGTGAAGATTCCTAATGCCAGGATTCTCACCTGGCCCTAGTTGGCTGGCTCACTACACGGGTGTGGGCTGTATGTCATTATTGACTCTATATAAAGAGCTCCGCCCTGTGCTCTGGGCGACACGGTGGTAAGGCTGCAAGGCTGCAGGAGAGCAGAGCAGAGGCTGGAGTGGTGGAAGCACCGAGGACAGAGACTGAGATGGCTATGGGGGTAGAGAGGCCCAGAGGCAGAGACCAGCTTGCTGCATGCAGACTTGCTCTGAGTGGACAGGATCCTAGTGACTGACCTGCCACTGTGGGAATAAAGTTGGGTATAAACGCTTTCACCCCAAAACGTTCCATTGTCATTTCTTTGGTCTCATTGGATCCATAGTGAACTTGCCCGGGGCTGAAACCCATTGGCAAGACACTCCCCATCAAAAACAATGAGGATGTTGTGGGGAAGTTGGGGTTCCTATGGCCAGGATCCTCACGGAACTTAAACCACCTGATGATGTAACTGGCCTGTTGCTAGACTACTGCTTCCACACCTTCAGGCAATAAGCTATTATTGCACTATATAGAGAGCTCGGCCCAGTGCTCTGGGTGGGGGCAGAGATGCTAGTGCTTGACCTGCCACTGGGAAAACAAGCTGGGTAATAAACCCTTTCATCCCAAAGAACGTTTTGCTGTCAAATTCTTTGGTGACATTGAATCCATAGCGAACTTACCTGGGGCATTGGCAAGATAATTGGCAAAAGTTGGCAGGTCTCATTGTTGACCAAGGAAAAAGACAGGCTGCCCTTATGGGAGGGGTGCTTCAGTGGGCTGCCCCTGTGAATGGGGAGACCGTGGATTGTCCCCCAATGGGTATGTGGTCTGAGGTGGCTAGCTTCCTAGAGGACTGGGCCCCACCCCAGGACTGGAGGCAAGTGGAGGTGACACCTGAGGCTGTAGGGGTGGCCCTTGGTATAGTAAGTAGGTCTTTTGAGAAACAGAGTGCCCGTGAGGCAGTGGGGACTGTGGGTTCACTGCTTCTCACAGTATTAAAGAGGTCTACAGAGGAGACCCAAGAAATGGCGGCACGAGAACACGAGCTGCAAACTTCTGTGGATTCCCTGAAGAAGGGAATGGCATTGATGTGAGAGGAGGCAGCATGAGAACCCTGCAGAAAGGTGCCATTGAAGAGGTAAAAAATCCCTTACAGAACGAGACGGCAGCGCTGCCAGGTGTTCTGAAGGAGGAAGAGGCCATCAAGGAAAAAGACGAACTCCTGAGGGAAGCACAGGCAGAGGTGGCATGAGAACGTCAGCTGCAAAGTATTGAGGGGAAGGTAAGAGAGCTTCTGAAGACTGAGGTAGCATTGCTACAAGGCACACTAGAAAAGGTAAAGGTTGTAACAGAGGAGGCAATTGGGGGAGGGGAGAGAAAGGTGCCATCAGCCCCAGAAATGGAGGAGCTGGGGAAGGATGAAGGGGCAGTGCCGGAGGCACAGGCCCCTTCTCTATTGAAAGCACACCCAGTGGTTGTAAAGAAAACAAAGACCCAGCAGCTTAAAGTTCCCTGAGGAGAGAAGCAGCCCCCTCCCCAGGTCGTGGAGTACTGTATGGTCCGCCCCTATACTCAGGCTGAGCTGGTGGATTTGGGCTCCCGGTTTAGGCAGAAGCCTTCAGAGTCAATATCAGCTTGGCTCCACGTCTGTGGGACTTAGGAACGGATGGAATTGTTCTGTTAGGATCAGAGATGGGAAAGCTGTCTTCCCTGACAGTGCAGCCTGCCTTGAGGCCACGATTACCAAATGCACATCAGACCCCAGGGAGTCACTGCCTCCTCGATTGGCTCATGGCTGCACTTCGTGCTGTGTGGCCCAATCCGCGTGATCTACCATCCTCTCCTCTTAGATGGCAGACGTATGCTGAGCTCCAGTGGGTGTTACGAGAGCTAGGCATAAGAAATGCCATCTATAGCCCAGAGAATTATGGCCCAGCTGAAGAGATTTTCACTACTGGGATGAGAAATATTGTGCTGCAAACAGCTCCCACATCCCTCTTTGGGTTTCTAGTGGCCATTCTTTCCCTCATTTAGGGCATCCCAAAAGTGAGGTGACATGTAAAGTAGTACGCTTAGGAGAGGCTGAAGCAATGAGAGCCCAGAAAGAAGTAAGATCAGCTACTCACAAGAAGAATTTACAGGGCCCCATGAAGGTTATGAGGACCCAGATGTGGGTTGATTTAATACGGGCAGGAGCAGATGGAAGAAAACTAGATGGGAAGTCAAATAGGACCTTACTATAGGTATGGCAACAACTGAAACCAGAGCAGCAGTTCCATCCATTAAGACCAAAGAGGCAGAGGTCAGAGACAGAGTCACGAGTCCGGCCTGTGTGTTTGCAAGACTTCCTGCTGGACAGCGAGACAGCCTCACTTGAGCCCACACAGTAAGGTGATTGGGGAACATGGTTTGACTGAGAGGAAGGTCAATGTATCTGCACTGAGGGACCAGGGGGACCAGAGGCTGCATGTTGAAATAGCTATCCATTGGTCCCCCAATGAACATACAACATGTCCTGGCTCTGGTGGACACAGGGGCTGAATTTTCACTGATTCATGGTAATCCTAAGCAGTTCTCCAGGACTCCCACTATCATAGATGGATATGGGGGGAAGGCTATCAGAGTGAAAAAAGCTCAAATACCTTTGGGAATAGGGCAGCTACCCCCAAAAGAATATACTGTGTATATATCTCCTATCCCTGAGTATATTTGGGGGATTGATATCCTGCAGGGTATGTGGTTGCAGACCACTGCAGATGAGTTCAGACTGAGAGTACGTGTGGTGAAGGCAGTTCTGAGGGGACATGCTAGGCACCCGCCCATAGCTTTGCAGGTGACTAATACCAAACAGTACAAACTACCTGGGGGATATAAAGAGATTGGAGAAACTCTCCAGGGGCTGGAAAAGGTGGGTATTATAAAACTCACCCATAGTCTTTTCAGTTCCCCAGTGTGGCCAGTAAAAAAGCCAGATGGCTCCTGGCATATGACTATGGATTACAGAGAACTGAATAAAGTCATATCCCTTATGCATGCTGCTGTCCCCTCTATTGCAGGCTTGATGGATACCCTCAGCCATGAACTTGGAACATATCATTATGTGGTAGATCTTGCTAATGCCTTCTTTTCCAGTGACATTGAGCAGGAAAGTCAGTAACAGTTTGCCTTCACGTGGGAAGGATGGCAATGGACTTTCACCGTCCTCCCACAGGGATACCTCCACAGCCCCACCATCTGTCATGGACTTGTAGCCCAGGACTTGGCTACATGGGAGAAACCGCCAATGGTGTGGCTGTACCATTATATTGATGATGTCATGCTCAGGTCCGATTCTCTTTCAGATCTAGAAGCTGCAGCACCTAGACTGCTGCAACATCTACAGTAGAAGGATGGGCTGTGAACAGTACCAAGGTTCAGGGACCTGGTTTGTCTGTCAAATTCTTGGGGGTCATCAGATCAGGTAAAACCAAAGTTATACCAGAAGCAGTTATAGATAAAGTCCAGGCCTTTCCTACCCATACAACTGTAGCATTGCTACAGGAGTTTCTGGGTCTTATAGGTTGTCGGAGAGTGTTTATCCCACACTTGGCACAAATTCTGAAGCCCTTATACCAGTTGGTATAAAAGGGCATTAGGTGGGACTGGGATGGGATAGCATGCATCTGACTTTACTACAGCAAAACGGGCAGGCAGTCAGGCCTTGAATGTGATAGACCCATCAAGGCCCTGTGAGCTGGATGTTCATGTGACTGAAGACAGTTATGGCTGGGGCCTCTGGCAGCAGCTTGAATGAACTCGCCAACCCATTGGATTCTGGTCACAACTCTGGAAAGGAGCAGAGTTATGATACACTTTGATAGAAAAACAACTGGCTGCCGTGTATCACGCTTGCTGGCTACAGAACCCATCACTGGAATGGCCCCGATAAAGGTAATAACCACCTATCCCATCTTGGAGTGGGTACGAGACTGGACCCAAAAGCCAAGGAGAGATGTGGCACAAACGCCCACACTAGTCAAGTGGGGTGCTTACCTACAGCAGCGTAGCACCCTCTCTAATAGCCTCTTGAGTGAAGAACTCCAATGCTTATTGGAGCCAGTGATATATAGTATTGAAAAGCAGGAAAAGCTTGCTTTTGAATCATTAGTAGCAGAGCGTCCCTATTGGGAGGGAAGAGCCCCTGTACCCGAAGATGCACAGTACACAGATGGCTCCAGCCATGGGCAGCCCCCAAAATGGAGCACCATAGCTTTTCATCCTAAGACTGAGACAATATGGATGGAAGATGATGAGGGGAAAAGCAGCCAATGGGAAGAGATGCAGGCTGTGTGGTTTGTGATCAGCTAGGAGCCCTACCCTACAGTTGTCTGCACTGACAGCTGGGCCATCTATTGGGGCTTGACCCTGTGGCTACCAACCTGGTACCATGTCAACTGGCTGGTTGGTCACTAACCCCTTCGGGGGCAAGAATTGTGGCAAGACTTATGGGCCTGTGGTCAGAATAAAATAATTACAGTATACCATGTGACAGGTCATTTACCACTGGCATCCCCAGGAAATGATAAAGCAGATAAATTGGCCCAAATATGTTGGTTAGAAGGAAAGCCTGCCTCTGATGTAGCCCAATGGTTACATCAGGGTTTGCTGCATGCGGGGCAAAAGACAATGTGGGCTGTAGCCCGTTGGTGGGGCTTGCCTTTGACCTTTGAAGAAGTTAGTAGAGCCCGGCAGGAGTGTGTCATGTGCTCCAAAAGGGACTTACACTGAGTTCGGCAGCAACATGGGACAATAACTAAGGGGCCTATACCCCTGGTCAGGCGGCAGATAGACTATTGGGCCTCTACCTGTGTCAGAAGGATATCGGTATGCTATGACTTGTGTGGACATAGCTACTGGACTTCTGGTTGCTTTTCCTACCCGTTATGCAGACCAGCAGATGACCAAAAGAGGCCTGGAGGGTCTCTTTGCTGCCTATGGCCAACCACAGGTAATTGAGAGTGATCAGGGCACCCATTTTACTGGACATGCACTGCAAGAATGGGTGCGACAGCTGGGAATCAAGTGGAAGTTTCATGTGCCATACAATCCTGACACAGCAGGCATGATGGAGAGGCGCAATGGCTTGTTAAAATCTGGACTAAAGTCAGATACCAATAGTCTGTGGGAATGGTCAGTCCACTTATGGACTGTGCTAGGGCATTTGAATGAGAGACCCCAAAAGGGAGCCCTGAGCCCCATAGATGTGTTAACACACATGGCTGCCTCCCCTATACAACTGCAAGTACAAACCAAGGAAGAATCACTGAAGTCAAGGTTCAGCCACCAGAATAACATCTTACTGCCAGCACCAACTGCACTGAATCCCGGAGACTCCACTGAGTGGACGTAGCCTTGGACCTTTTGACACATGGACCAATGATGGTTGGCTCTCCTGGCACCTTGGGGACAAGGCCTAGAAGCTGGCCTCCCGTGTATTCCTGGAATAACAGCAGAGTGGCTGCCAAAGGCCACAGTAGTATATCTTGAATAGCCAGAAGGTAGGAGCATCTTACTGGGGAGTTTTGTTCTATGATTATGGCCAGTGCATGCACCTCCAGCAGCACTATATATAGACCCTTCAGTAACCCCCACGGGGAAAGGAGTAAAAGTATGGTATACTAGACCTGGAAGGGACCCCCTTCCTGCTACAGTCCTATCACAGGACCACTCTCTTGCATGCATCCTACCTGATGGACAAGATTTGCATATGTTGGTGTCATTAAAACATGTGTCTTATAGCCCCTAAAGTCTTTGTCGATTGGGAACTTCCTCTGGCATGAGGATTATTATAATTTTCTGTTATTAGGAACTTCTTCTGGCTTGAGGATTATTATAATTTTTGTTACCTGTATCAAAATATTGTTGTATCTCAATTTTTGTTATTATCTCTAAGTTGTCATCCTCTGTTGCTGTTGTGGAATCTGGTTATGGTGCTCCAACTTTCTCGCACAGGGACCATCACGGAAGATTGAAAGTGTGTGGATTGTAAGGCGAGAATCCTGGAGGGGTGGAGTGCGGGGAAGTTGGGGTTCCTATGGCCAGGATCCTCACAGAACTTAAACCACCTGATGATGTAACTGGCCTGTTGCTAGGCTACCGCTTCCACACCTTTAGGCAATAAGCTATTATTGCGCTATATAGAGAGCTCGGCCCAGTGCTCTGGGTGGGGGCAGAGACGCTAGTGCGCAACCTACCGCCGGGAGAACAAGCTGGGTAATAAACCCTTTCACCCCAAAGAACGTTTTT
The DNA here is from genome assembly GCA_032199065.1 of Smutsia gigantea. Lineage (NCBI taxonomy): Eukaryota > Metazoa > Chordata > Mammalia > Pholidota > Manidae > Smutsia > Smutsia gigantea. The sequence goes on along the minus strand of JAVSCE010019313.1, from coordinate 73,085 downwards.
CTGTCAAATTCTTTAGTCACATTGAATCTACAGTGAACTTGCCCGGGGCTGAAACTCATTGATAAGACAAAATGGTAGCATCAAATACTTTCTTTCTTGCCTAATTTGTCACAACTTTTTCTATAAACTGGGAGAAAAAAGAAACAGTTGTAGGACATAGAAGAAACAAGGCAGATGCTTAATAAATATGCCAAGGGACACCTCCAGTACAGGCAAAACAGACCTGTATTTGGGGTTGGTTAGCCAGACCATGAAAAGGAAAATAAGCATAAAGAGGTTGTCTACTCACCTAATGTTGATTTGGGGATTTCACTACACATTTTCATACAGCATCTCTTTTCTAAAGTGCAATTCAGTAAACAATGTGATATTAATTAGGAACAAGTGATAGCTCAAAGAGTGGCTTTCCAACTCCTCATTATCATACAAGTGCAATCTCCTGTGGGCAGTAAATCATCAACCCAACATGTCATTAGCTTCACCGTTTTAGCAAATCAGTTCTGGCTGAGAGCTGAAAATTGGTTAAATGGGATGTTCTTTCACATGTAGCCCTGGAAGTGATAAGAAAATAATGGGTTTCTCTTTAGGCAAAAGAATAATTAGCAATAAGGATTTGTCCAAGTTCAATTATTTAATCATTTGCCAACACAGTGAGTGACACATTAGAATAGAGAGTCTAGTTCAGTATTGATCTGAATCAAAATGAATAAGCAACCCAAACAGAAGGACGCCCACTAGCTGTCTCTTCTTCCTCTTTAGTCCAACCTCAAGGCATTTATTAATCGAAAAACTGACCTACACGAGAGAGCGATCATGAAACATTTCTTCTGTGGGTCTTCAGGTAACATCTCAGGACATAGTAGAGTTTGCAGATCTCAAAGATTTATTACTAACGCCCAAAATATTGTATCAATAAAATCCACCCTGTGAGTACTGGATCAAGAGGCATGCTCACTAATCTGAAACAGCGCAGAAGTTTTAGGTTTGAGTGTGGGCAAAGAAGCTGATTTCCTTATATTAGTCCCCAGTTAAGAGTTCCCTCCACCAAAACCATGAGAACCAACTTACAGGATTGCAAGAGCTGTGCACAGAAACTGATCACTCTCTCATTGAGCATCTAACTGTGTGTGCATGTAGATATGGCCACTTTATTTTCTACAGGGCAGAGAAGTGGGTGGGTAGAAGAGGCTGTTTTGAAAACTAAGATTGACAGAATGTATGACAAGTATTTGAATCTCCTTGAGGAAGATGCTATATAGGCCAATTGTCCCTAAGTTCGGCTCATCCTTAGAAGTACCTTGGCTTCTTAAAAATAAATTCCCCAGCCCAGTACTTCTCAAACTTCAGTGTGCATAGTAATCCCCAGAGGATTTTTGTGAAACTTCAGATTCTGGTTCTATGGGTTTGGACTGAAGCCTCAGGTTTCTGTGCTCCTGACAGCCTCTCAGGTGACAGTGATGATGCAGGTCATGGCTGGGGACTCACTGCTGTAAGCCTAGTTTTTAACTATAATAATTCTCAGGAAGGTGCCTTGTAGATGATAAAGCTTACTAAATTAAAGTATTATGATAAACAGAGATTATATTATGGATATAACCATGTTAAAGAACATTTTCAGGGCATTGTAATTTGGGCCTCAAAATGTTCCTTTTTGTTTTGCAATTGCTAAGTACTTCTCAGTCCAATCTGTTAGCAAATTCCATCAGTGCCACTTTCTGTGACCTGTTCCTTTCACTCAGCATCAGCTTTGTAAGATTCACTCATGTTAGGCAGAGTTGTGGGGAAAATAGACATTTCTATGGCCAGGATCTTCACCTTAACCTGAACGACGTGGTGATGTAACTGGCCTGCTGCTAGGCTACTGCTTCCACACCTGTAGGCAATGAGCTATTATTGACCAAGTCACTATAGAAAGAGCTCTGCCCAGTGCTCAGGGTGGAGGCAGAGACAGAGGTGGATTACATACCTGCAGACTGTTGTATGCAGACATGATTCTAGTGCTCAACATAGCGCTGGGAAAATAAGGCCAGGTATAAACCTTTTTATCCCAAGGATGGTCCATTGTCATTCCTCAGTGTCACTGAATCCATAGTGAACTTGCCGAGGGCTGAAACCCATTCACAAGACAGTTCCATTGTTATTTCTCGATCTCACTGAATCCATAGTGAACTTGCCCACGGTCAAAACCCTCAGGCAAGCAAATAGCTGTAGTTCATTCAGGGAAAACTTGTATTTTGATATAAAAACATGAACTTAGGTCTAAAAATACCATACCCTACTCAAAAATAAAGTCTAGATTGATTTTTACAAACGAAATGTGGGAAATTTTTATTAGTGGAAAATACTGCAGAATATCTTTATCACTCCCTATTGATAGGGAAGGATTTCTTAAACAAGATGAAAAATCACAAATCACAAAGATAAACACTGATTGATCACATAAGTTTAAATTGTCAACTCTAATAAAACAAGAGACAAGTGACAAGATACGCAGCATATATACAAAAGATTGATGTCCAAAATTCGTAAAGAACTCTTACAAAGTTTATGAGAAAATGACAAATGACACAAACAGAAAAACTTAAGAATAGGCAAGTCACATAGGAAAAACAACGAAGTTACTAATAAACAGCCAAAGTCGCTCAACCACACGTGCATAATAAGGGAATGTAAGTTAAAATATTATACAGTCCGATAGTCAAACTGTTGGTGAGAACAAGACCATTAATTGGGTGGCTATAAATGAGTTCTACCATTTGGAAAGAAATCTGTCAATTTCTAGTAAAACTCTGTTTCCTCTGCCCTGCAGTTCTACTTCTAGAAAAGAAGACTTGGAAAGGATTGTTCAGTGAGATATTATTTGTTACAGTATAAATATTATTATTACAAGAAAGGCAATGACTTCTATATTGACCAATGAAGAACTTACATGCCAGAAAAGAGAAGACATGCAAGCTAAGAAATCCTTTGAGTATAGGCATACTCTTAATTTATAGTGTGTCACTTGATTGTGCTTCTCAGATACCATGTTTTTTACAAAAGGAAGGTTTGTGGCAACCATGCCCTGAGCATGTCTATCGGTGACAGCATTTGCTCACTTAGTGTCTCTGTGTCATGTTTTGGTAATTCCTGCGGTATTTCAAACTTGTTCATTATTATTATATTTTTATGGTTATCTGTGATCAATGATCTTTGATGTCACTATTATAATTGTTTTGGGGTGCCTCAAGCTATGCCCAGAGAAGACAGATAACTTCATCAATACATGTTGTGTGTGTTCTGACTGCTTCACTGACCAGCTGTTCCCACGTCTCTCTCCCTCTCCTCAGGCCTCCTTATTCCAAGACACAATATTTAAATTGGACAATTAATAACCCTGCAATGGCCGCTAAGTGTCCAAATAAAAGAATCACACACCTATCACTTTAAATCAAAAGCTAGAAATGATTAAGCTTATTGAGGAAGCTCGACAGTGTTCATAGCATCTGTGAAGGTGAAAAAGGTGTGTCAAAAGCTGGGACAGGCTGAAAGCTAGGCCTCTTGCTCCAGTTAGACAAGTTATGGATGCAAAAGAAAAGTTCTTGAAGGAAATTAAAAGTGCTCCTCCGGTGACCACATGAATAAGAAAGTGAAACAGCCTTATTGCTGATATGGAGAAAGTTTGACTGTCTGGATAGAAAGTCAAGCCAGCCATGTCATTCCCTTAAACCAAAACTAAATCCAGAGCACGGCCCTAACTCTCTTCAAGTCTATGAAGGCTGAGAGGTGAGGAAACTGCAGAAGAAAAGTCTGAAGCTAGCAGAGGTTGTTCATGAGGTTTAAGGAAGGATGCCATCTCTATAACATAAAAGTGCAGATGAAGCAGCAGGTGCTGATGGAGAAGCTGCAGCAAGTTATCCTGAAGATCTAGCTATGATCATTCATGAAGGTGGCTACACTGAACAACAGATTTTCTATGTAGGCAAAACAGCCTTCTTTTAGAAGAAGATGCCATCTGGGACTCATAGCTGGAGAGGAGAAGTCAATGTCTGGCTGCAAGGCTTCCAAGTATAGGCTGACTCTCTCCCAGGGGCTAATGCAGCTGGGGACTTGAAGGTGAAGACAGTGCTCACTGACCACTCTGAGAATCCTAGGGCCCTTAGGAATTATGCTTAATTTTGCCTGCCTGTGCTCTAGAAATAGAACAACAAATCCTGGATAACAGCACATCTGTTTACAACAAAGTTTGAATATTTTAAGCCCATTGCTGAGACCTACTGCTCAGAAAAAGAGATTCCTTTCAAATTATTACTGCTCACTGACAATGCACTTGATCACCCAAGAGCTCTGATGGAGATGGACCATGAGCTGAATGTGTTTTTTGTGCCTGCAAAAACATCCATTCTGTACCCCATAGATCAAGGAGTCAGTCCAACTTTCAAGTGTTATTTTTTTTGGTATTATTAATGTACAATTACATGAGCAACATTATGGTTACTAGACTCCCCCTATTATCAAGTCCCCACCATATACACCATTACAGTCACATCAGCATAGTAAGATGTCCATCAGCGTAGTAAGATGCTATAGAATCACTACTTGTCCTCTCTGTGTTATACTGCCTTCCCCATATCCACCCCCTGCTACATTATATGTGCTAATCGTAACACCCCATTTTTCCCCCTTATCCCTCCCTTCCCACCCATCTTCCCCAGTCCCTTTCCCTTTTTCTTATACTCCACAGATGAGTGAAGTCATTTGGTGCTTGTCTTTCTCCACCTGGCTTATTTCACTGAGCATAATACCCTCTAGCTCCATCCATGTTGTTGCAAATGGTAGGATTTGTTTTCTTCTTATGGCTGAATAATATTCCATTGTGTATATGTACCACATCTTCTTTATCCATTCATCTGCTGATGGACATTTAGGTTGCTTCCATTTCTTGGCTATTGTAAATAGTGCTGTGATAAACAAAGGGGTGCATATCAAGTGTTATTATTAAAGAAATACATTTCATAAGGCTACCACTGCAATAGATAGTGATTCCTCTGATGGACCTGAGAAAAGTAAATTAAAAACCTTCGGGAAAATCTTCACCACTCTAGATGCCATTAAGAACATTAGTGACTCATGGGAAAAGGTCAAAATAGGAACATTAATAGGAGTTTGGGAGAAGTTGACTCAACCCTCAGGGACAGTTTTGGAGGGCTCAACATCTCAGTGAGGAAGTAAGTGCACATGTGGTTTTGGAAAAAAACAAGAAAATCAGAATTAGACGTGGAGCCTGAGAGGTGACTGAACTACTGCATCTCATGATACAACTTGACCAGACTATGCAAAAAAAGTGCTTGAGATGGAATCTGCTCCTGGTGAAGATGCTATGAACACTGTTGAAATAACAAAACGATTTACACAAACTGATAGAGCAGCAGCAAGATTTGAGAGGAATGACTCCTATTTGAAAGAAGTTCTATGGGTAGGATGCTATCAAACGGCATCGCATGCTGCAGAGAAATCTTTCGTGAAAGGAAAGGCAATTGATGCAGCAAACTTCATCGTTGTCTTATTTTAAGAAATTGCCACAGCCACCAAAATTTGTAAAGAACTCTTTAAAAATTCATAAGAAAATCGACAAATGACACAGCCTTCAGCAACCACCACGCTGATCAGTCAGCAGCCATCAGCATCGAGGCAGGACCCTCCCTCAGCAGAAAGATTCTGACTGGCTGAAAGCTCAGGTGATGGTGAGCATTTTTTAGCAATGAAGTATTTTTAAATTAAGGTATGTACATTGGTTTTTTAGACATAATGCTATTGGGCACTTAATAGACAGCATAGAGTAAACACAACTTCTAGATGCACTAGGAAGCCAAAAAAGTTTGACTCCCTATATTGTGGTGGTCTGGAACCAACCCCACAATGAGTCCCAGGTATGTCTGCAGTTCTGTAAGGGGGAAGGAAGGAGGGAGGAGAGGGCTCCTGGAAGCTGTGTGAACTGCACATGGAAGCTTGCACTCTGGGGAAGGTGAAATGACTCTATGTCCATTCACAGTTGATAAAAACAAGTCAGTAGGAAATGTTGAAGGGGGAAAGATTGCTCACTATCTGAAACCAAGAAGCTGAACTTCCTGCTTACTTAGGAGTAGGGCAATGATGCTGGGCAGGTATAATGTCTCTAAAGAAAGCAAACTGCTCTTCTCATGTATAAGGCCTTTGGGAAGTCCTGGGTAGTGATGGTAACAGATGAAGCAATAGGTTGGAGTTAGTCTAGAAGCGTGGATTGCATTGGCTACAAAGCATGTTTTGTGTTTGTCATGGAGATGGGAGTGGGTCGACATCCACCTTGGAAGCATACTAAGTGTAGAGAGTAATGTGCTGATTGGCTGCCTTTGAAGGCATGAGGCTGTCATTGATTGGCTGGATTTCAGATGTGTTTGCAGTGAAGTTGCCATCGATGTAATAATACAGTGATTCAAACCAGTTCTGGCATTTACTTGTTATTGTGGTGGGAGGCCTATCATGGACTGAATAAATATATTCAAAACCAGTTCTGATGTTTGTTTATCATTTCTGAGAATTAAGGGACTTTGTTTTTCTTATTGTCAGGAAAGAGACTTAAATTAGATCACTGACGGTTTGATATACCAAGGTTGTTCCATGTGTCTAGGACCGACTGTGTCTGTTTCACATTGCCTGATACTTTTGCAGCACCAGCATGACACACAGAGGAGCTGTTATGGCCCACTCGTGCCCCGTGCTAACAGCTTCTACCACTTTTGTCTACTTCAAACTCTGTGGCCGTTCCTAAGGGGGTAGCACTGGCTCCAAACACAATCGTGCTTTTACAACGTGGACCCTCACAATGGAAGAACACTCCGTAGAGCTACAAGGGGGACATGCACATGGCCTTTACCATGTGGGTGGGGCAGGATGAGACTGTGGGATGACTGACTGAACCACACAGGAGGGATGACATTGAAAGCTTCTACTATTCATGGAGAAAAGTCCCCTGTGCCCAAGGATTTGGGCTTTTCACAATCATTTAAAGGGGCAACAAACAGAATAATGTTCTAGAACATGAGTTTTGAAATCAAATTCTTTGCTCTCTCTCTCTCTCTACTTACTAACATTGATGACTATTTATTGAGTGTTTACTAGGGGCCAGTCACCAGTCAGAGTGCTACAAACTCACATATTCAATCCTTACAACAAAGCATGAGGGCAAGACTGAGACACAGATAACTAGGCAAACAGCTCAGGGTCACACGCGGAGTAAGTGGGGAGCAGGGTTTACACCCAGGCAGACCAGTGCAGAGCCAGCACTCCGGATGCCATGACTTCCTGCCTGGCTATCCCGACACTGGGGAAGTCACACACTCACCTGGACTGCACTGGCTCATATCTTAAGTGAACCTACATCAGACACATATCAAACCCAATAACCCAATGCCTAGAAGACAGTAAGTCCCCAAGAGATCGCAGCTATATGTAATTTTATTATTATTTTCTTTTAAAATGGTACATTCCTCATTCAGAAGGGAAAGCTAAGGTAAGGGATGCAAAACCAGGTCAAATTCAGCTCTCTGCCCCAACCCTGGTAAGGACAAGTGTGCTTAGTAACTGACATCTCAATACCTCAAGGTTTCAGATTTATAGATGTTCATGTTCCCATCCCAAGAACACCTTGCTTTATCCATCAAAATGTGGTGGCAGATTAACAGAGTGTGAATGATCTATAATGAACAGAATTTGAGCTATGAACTAGAAGCAAAAGCAGGAAATAAATTGCTAAGTTGTGACAAGCATTCAGATGATCTAATGTACTCTTCGATGCAGCACTATTGAGAAAAAAAGTCTCATTGTTGGCTCATCCCTCTTGTTTTTGAGACAAAATACCCTGTCCACTGCAGTTATATATATGCCTATGTGTATTTATATATCCATCACCGGTCAATATATTCCAGCAGAAATTTTAGATACAGCAACAATTTCACCTGTTTCCTCCTGGCTTCTCTATATGAACAAATCAGCGCCAATCATGTCTCCCCATAAAAACTGCACATTCTTTGACTCTCCCTCAGATGACATTTCCCACATGGTCATAAGAATTAGAATTAACTCAACTCAACAAGTAATTAAGTCTGCTAATGCCAGCAATGTGCTAGGTATTCTTCAGGCAGAGAAAAAGAAAAACTCTGCAGGTCACTAGTGTCTCTGTTTCTGAGCCTTGGATGTGAGGGGCTGTGACCCCCAACACAAGGGTCAGACCGGGACTGAGCATGCGTGAGTTTGAGAATGGGAGAACGCTGAGGAAGAGAGTTCCCAACAGAGTGTGCTGGCCCCAGTGAGATGGGCTGTAACCTGTCTGAAAGCTCAGATCTCCAGGTAAAGGAAGGCTCAGCCCTGTGCCTGGAAAGCCTGGAATCTTGGACTACATTTGACCCCTTGTGCACACACTACCGTCAATCTTATCTATGGCCTTATATGGCGCTCAGACATTGTGAACTTATATATTCATATGTCTGTCTATAAAGTTTAATAAATCATGGTATATGTTCCATGAACTATGATTTTGGATGTTCAGTCTGTAGGACAATAATGCAAGAAATCCAGTCAGTGGGAAACAATAACAAAATCAGTTTTGAAGCTGAGAGAATTTACCTCCCACAAACCATCTCTACAGTGTATTTTGGAGGGACTGCTATAGATGGAAGTGTTCCTAAGGTTTAATAGATGTCACCAGAGGTAATAAAACCACAGTAAAGAAAGTAAAACAGTTAATTACTAAGCAAATGCCAAATTAAATCAACTATCCCCAAAGTCAATCAAGGGATAGACAGAGTACAGAATATGATACCTAATATATAAAGAATGGAGGAGGAAGAAAAAGGAGGAGAAAAAAAGAACCTTTAGATTGTGTTTGTAATAGCATTTTAAGTGAGTTAAGTTAGACTCTTAGATAGTAAGGAAGTTAACCTTGAACCTTTGATAACCAGGAATCAAAAGCGTGCAATGGCAATAAGTACACACCTATCAATAATCACCCTAAATGTAAATAGTCTGAATGCACCAATCAAAAGACATAAAGTCACTGAATGGATAAAAACACAAGACCCATCTATATGCTGCCTACAAGAGTCTCACTTTAAAACCAAAGACACACACAGACAAAAAGTGGAGGGAAGGAAAATGATATTTCATGCAACTAATAGGGAGAAAAAGCAGGAGTTGCAGTACTTATATCAGACAAAATAGACTTCAAACAAAAAAAATCACAAGAGACAAAGAAGGACATTACATAATGATAAAGGAGTCAATCCAATAAGAAGATATAACCATTATAAATATCTATGAACCCAACATAGGAGCACCTACATATGTGAAACAAATACTAACAGAATTAAAAGGGGAAATAGAATGCAATGCATTCATTCTAGGAGACTTCAAAATACCACTCACTCTAAAGGACAGATCAACCACACAGAAAATAAGTAAGGAGACAGAGGCACTGAACAACACATTAGAACAGATGGACCTAACAGACATCTACAGAACTCTACACCCAAAAGCAGCAGAATACACATTCTTCTCAAGTGCACATGGAACATTTTCAAGAATAGATCATACACTAGGCCACAAAAAGAACCTCAGTAAATTCAGAAAGACTGAAATTGTACCAACCAGTTTCTCAAACCACAAAGGTATGAAACTAGAAATAAATTACACAAAGAAAATAAAAAATCCCACAAACACATGGAGGCTTCACAACATGCTCCATAATAACCAATGGATCAATGACCAAATAAAAACAGAGATCAAGCAATATATTGAGACAAATGACAACAAACAATAATTCAACACCACAAAATCTGTGGGATGCAGCAAAGGCTGTGCTTAGAGGAAAGTATATTGCAATACAGGCCTACCTCAGGAAAGAAGAACAATCCCATATGAACAGTCTAAACTCACAACTAACGAAACTAGAAAAGGAAGAAAAAATGAGGCCCAAAGTCAGTAGAAGGAGGGACATAATAAAGATTAGGGCAGAAATAAATAAAATTGAGAAGAATAAAACAGTAGAAAGAATCAATGAAAGCAAGAGCTTGTTCTTCGAGAAAATAAACAAAATAGATAAAAGCTTAGCCAGACTTATCAAGAAAAAAAGAGAGTATAGACACATAAAAAGAATTAGAAATGAGAAAGGAAAAATCACTACGGGCACGACAGAAATGCAAAGAATTATTAGAGAATACTATGAAAAATTATATGCTAACAAACTGGATAATCTAGAAGAAATGGACAGCTTTCTAGTAAAATACAACTTTTCAAGGCTGACCCAGAAAGAACCAGAAAATCTGAACAGACCAATTACCAGCAACAAAATTGAACTGGTAATCAAAAAACTGCCTAAGAACAAAACCGCTGGACCAGATGGCTTCACTGCTGAATATTATCAAACATTTAGTGAAGACCCAATACCCATCCTCCTTAAAGTTTTCCAAAGAGTAGAAGACAGAATACTTCCAAACTCATACTATGAAGCCAGCAGCACTCACTCTGATACCAAAACCAGGCAAAGACACAACAAAAAAAGAAAACTACAGGCCAGTATACCTTATGAACATAGATGCAAAAATACTCAACAAAATATTAGCAAACCAAATTCAAAAATACACCAAAAAGATCATCCATCATGATAAAGTGGGATTTATTCCAGGGATGCAAGGATGGTACAACATTTGAAAATCTATCACCATCCACCACATCAACAAAAAGAAGGACAAAAACCACATGATCATCTCCATAGATGCTGAAAAAGCATTTGACAAAATTCAACATCCATTCATGATAAAAACTCTCAACAGAATTGGCATAGAGGGCAAGGACCTCAACATAATAAAGGCCATATATGACAAACCCACAGCCAACATTATACTTAACAGAGAGAAGCCGAAAGCTTTTTCTTTAAGACCAGGAACAAGACAAGGATGCCCACTCTCCCCACTTCTATTCAACATAGTACTGGAGGTCCTAGCCACGGCAATCAGACAACACAAAGAAATAAAAGGCATCCAGACTGGCAAGGAAGAAGTTATACTGTCACTGTTTGTAGATGACATGATATTGTACTGAAAAAAACCCTAAAGAATCCACTCCAAAACTACCAGATCTAATACCTGAATTCAGCAAAGTTGCAGGATATAAAATTAATATGCAGACATCTGTGGCATTCCTATATACTAACAATGAACTAGCAGAAAGAGAAATCAGGAAAACAATTCCACTCAAAATTGCATCAAACAGAATAAAATACCTAGGAATAAACCAAGAAGTGAAAGACCTATACTCTGAAAACTACAAGACACTCATGAGAGATATTAAAGAAGATACCAATAAATGAAAACACATTCCATGCTCATGGGTAGGAAGAATTAATAATGTCAAAATGGCCATCCTGCTTAAAGCAATCTACAGATTCAATGCAATTCTTATCAAAATACCAACAGCATTCTTCAGTGGACTAGAGCAAATAGTTCTAAAATTCATATGGAAGCACAAACAACCCCGCATAGCCAAAGCAATCCTGAGAAGGAAGAATGAAGCTGGGGGATTATGCTCCCTAACTTCAAACTCAACTACAAAGCCACAGTAATCAAGACAATTTGGTACTGGCACAAGAACAGACCAGTAGACCAATGGAACAGATTAGAGAGCCCTGATATAAACACAACCATATATAGTCAATTAATATATGATAAAGGAGCCATGGACATACAATGGGGAAATGACAGCCTCTTTAACAACTGGTGTTGGCAAAACTGGACAGCTACATGCAAGAGAATGAAATTGGATTATTGTTTAACCCCATACACAAAAGTAAACTCAAAATGGATCAAAGACCTGAATGTAAGTCATGGAACCATAAAACTCTTAGAAGACAACATAGGCAAAAATCTCCTGAATATAAGCATAAGTAACTTCTTCCTGAATGCATCTCCTTGAACAAGGGAAACAAAGCAAAAATGAACACATGGGACTACATCAAACTAAAAAGGTTCTGTATGGCAAAGGACACCATCAACAGAACAAAAAGGTATCCTACAGTATGGGAGAATATATTTGTAAATGACATATCTGACAAGGGGTTAACATCCAAAATATATAAAGAACTCACATGCCTCAACACCCAAAAAGCAAATAACCTGATTAAAAAATGGGCAGAGATATGAAGAGACAATTCTCCAAAGAAGAAATTCAGATGGTCAACAGACACATGAAAAGATGCTCCACATCACTAATCATCAGGGAAATGCAAATTAAAACCACAATGAGATATCACCTCACACCAGTAAGGATAGCCAGCATCAAAAAGACTAAGAGGGATAAATGCTGGCAAGGATGCGGAGAAAGGGGAACCCTCCTACACTGCTGGTGGGAATGTAAGCTAGTTCAACCATTGTGGAAAGCAATATGGAGGTTCTTCAAAAAACTAAAAATACAAATACCATTTGACCCGGAAATCCCACTCTTTGGAATTTACCCAAAGAATACAACTTCTCAGATTCAAAAAGACATATGCACCCCTATGTTTATTGTAGTACTATTTACAATAGCCAAGATATGGAAGCAACCTTAATGTCCATCAGTTAGATGAATGGATAAAGAATAGGTGGTACACATACACAATGGAATACTATTCAGCCACAAGAAAGAAACAAATCCTGCCATTTGCAACAACATGGATGGAGCTGGAGGATATTATGCTCAGTGAAATAAGCCAGGCCGAGAAAGACAAGTGCCAGATGATTCCCCTCATTTGTGGAGTATAACAACGAAGCAAAACTGAAGGAACAAAATAGTAGCAGACTCAGAGACTCCAAGAACGGACTAGTGGTTACCAAGGGGGAGGGGTGTGGGAGGGTGGGTGGGGAGGGAGGGAGAAGGGGATTTAGCAGTATTATGTTTAGTACACATGGTGTGGGGGATCACGGGGAAAACAGTGCAGCACAGAGAAGGCAAACAGCGAATCTGTGGCATCTTACTGCACTGATGGACAGTGACTGCATTGAGGTATGGGTGGGGACTTGATAATACGGGTTAATGTAGGCACCACATTGTTTTTTCATGTGAAACCTTCATAAGAGTGTATATCAATAATACCTTAATAAAAATTAAAAAGTGAAATAAAACAAAATAAAATCTGTTTTGAACTTGGCACACGTGAGTAGGTAACTGTGGGACATCCAGGTAAAAACGTCCCATAAGTGCTAGGATATCTGTGTCTGGAGGTCAGGAGCAAGTACTAGATGTACTGATTTGGGAATTATCAACTCGGTTGAAGATCTGGACACAGGTAAGAAGAGAGCTGAGGCGCAGCCATGTTCTGGGGCAGGAGAAATAAGAGGCGCTCCATGAACGGGAGTAAGGAGTAGAAAGCAGCCATTACATGTGGGAAAACTACAAGAGCCTTCCATTCTGAAAAGATGGTGGAGTGGATCACCCAAACAGCTTTCTGTTACACAACACTCAGATAAGCTGTCTGATGTCACAGAAACATTTCTAAGATACAGCTGAGCTTCTAATAAACTAAGGAAAATCCAAATATAAAAAGGAAGAGGAAGTGAAAACAAGAGGATGAGTGAATGCCAGTGGCACTGCTCTTGGTCTCAGGAAAAATGATCTTGGGTGTCACCTGCTTCAACGAGACTGCAAGAAGGCTTTGTAGAGTTGAAACTGAGACTCTTGCATGAAAGTATAATACTTTATATTTTTCTATGTGTGTGATCGCCAAACATGAACCCTAATGTAAGCTGCCAACTTTGAGTGATGACAGTATGTCCATGTAGGTTCATCAGCTGTAATAAACGCACTATTCTGGTGGGAGATGTCCATAAGGGGGATGACTGTGCATGGTGGGGGAAGGGGGAAGGGCAGGGGGTGTATGGGAAATCTCTGTACTTTCTGCTCAGTTTTCCTGTGAACCTAAAACTGCTCTAAAAAATGAGGTCTATTAAAAGAAGAAAAATGGGGTTCTGGGTTTCCTGGCAGAATTAGATTTAAAACCTCTCTGCAGGCAGTCCTACAGAATTCCCACATACAGAATGCTCACAACCACATAATTACAGGTAAGAAGACACAAGCCCGTAGGAGAATTAACAGACAAGACAACCAGTGAAATTCGAGAATCCAGAATGTCAGAAAAATGTAACGATGTACTGTAGTATAGGAAATAATTATTAAAAAATAAAATCAGAAGCCAAACCCTAAGAAGCTATTTGCTTTTTAAGACAAAAAAATAAAAAGTATATTTTAAAATAAATGGAAGTTCCAGAAAGAAAAGCTCAGAAAAAAACTCTTAATGTCTTAAAAAACAAATTAGACATAGCCAAAGAGATCATTTTTATGCCTCAAGAAAGATCTATAGAAATTTTCCAGAGACTAGCACAGGAAAAGAAAGACACAGAAAATGAGGAAAAGGAGAATAACAGAAATTCTTATACAGCTGACCCTTGAACAATGCAGGGTTAGCAGCAGTGACCGCTCCCCTGCAACACATAAAGATCCACATATAACTTTTAAGTCCCCAAAAACTTAACTACTGATAGCCTACTGTTGACCAGAAGCCTTACTAATAACATAAACAGGCAATTAACACATATTTTGCATGTTATATGTTTTATATACTGTATTCTTACAATAAAGTTAGGTACGGAAAAAACATTTTTTCAAATTGTCACAAACCCCAAAAAAAGTTTCCAATACTTACTGAAAAAAATGCATGTACGTAAGTCAACCAGTGTTGCCCACCCATCAACTGTATACTGTAAAAGGGGGAAGTTGGTGCAACAAAATTGAAAAACAATTTGGCAAAATCTCCTAAAATTGAACATGCATGTTTTCAACACCCAAAATTTTCCTCTTAAAATATGCTTGTGGGTGCTGGGGCGCACTTGGAGCCTGCCCTTTGGGACTCAGATGCTAATTTCCTGTGAGGAAATTGCTCTTCCTGAAGGGAGCTGTCTCACCAGAGAATAAACCAATCCCTTCCAGAGGACAGCCTATATCCCAGGTGCGGCCCCGCCCCCTGATTTGGGACAACTTGAATGACCACACCAGCTGCAGAGACAGGGTGTCCTTCCTGACTACATCTCGGTTCATTTCTCTCTGTACCTAATCGTGTTTTCATTCCATTCCTGCCAGTGTTGTTTCAAAGAGCACTCACCGTAGCATCCTGCATATGTAAATTTCAGAAAATCTTCTTCCTCAAACCAAATGTAGACAGTGTCCTAGAGTGAAACCCACCCAAGTTGCACCAAGATTCATATTTCTGTTCACCGCAGCAAAGGCAAAACCTTGGAGACAACACAAATGGCCATCAACAGAGAAGAGGACAAGTGAACTGTCTATACGTGTGCAATGCTACGGTGTAAATGAATTTTGAGCACCTACCATGTATTGACTTGTGGGTACAAAACATTGGTGAACAAAACAAAAATCCCGGCCTTAAGGTAATGTAGTTCCCGTGGGGGAGAGGAAAAAACACACAGAGATAGATGATAGTGTTGGGGGGGCATTTTTTCTTCTAGCTGATCTACGAATTACATCGCCATGAGACAGATTAGCAGGAGAAAAAGCCAGAAGTTAATTGCTTGTGCACAGAGGCCCAATAATGAAACGGAGACTAAACTGACCAAGGCAGGCAGTTTTTATACTTTTAGACAAGGAGACAGTAAATCTGGGAGGGATTGACACACAGAGAAAACTTATGATCAGGACCTTCAGTTAGTAAAGAATTCTGCACAGAATTTGGGCTGGGGTAATGAATTTGTCAGAGCAACAAGGTTTGTTTGTACAGCCTTCTCGGCTCTGAATTCCCTCTCCGGCGGTAAGGAATCTGCCCTCTGATGCAAGGATGTTCTTTCACATGGGAGGTTTATTTCCTGCTTTGGGGGGGACAAAAGGATCAAGGGCGTTCTTCTTGCACCAGCTGTTTTTTAATTGATTTTTAATTCAAAATAATCAATATGCCAAAGTGGCATGTTTTGGGACAGCCTGTCCTTGGCCCTTACAATAGAGAGCTACAGATAGACGATGATGATCATAGATAGACGGTAGGTAGGTAGGTAGGTAGGTAGGTAGGATAGATAAATGGATGATAGAATGTAAAAAGGTTCTAAGTGTTTGGGGGAATAAAGATAAGAGGGGGGATTATATTTTTAAGTAGTGTGATCATGATAAGCCTCACTAACAAGGTAACATTTGAGCAAAATTTGACAAAAGTAAGATATTGGTTATATGGCCATGCGTGAGAAAGAGCATCCCAGGCAGAGGGCATATCAGGTGCAAATGTCCTGAGGAAGGCTCCTATCAGGTGTCCTAGAAGGCAGCATGCTAGAAGGGAGTGAGGGTGAGGAGTAGAAGATGGGGTTGGGGGGCAGGTGATCACACAAGGATTTGACTCTTAGTGAGGTGCAAACCGTGTAAGAGGTTTGAGCAGAAGGGTGGCATGATGCCATTCAGGCACCAAGAAGGCTCATCCTGCTATAAGTAGACTGCAGGGAACAGTGTAAAATCAGGGGTAGCAATTAGGAGGTAGAACAATAATCTAGGCAACAGGTGATGGTGGCTCGTACAAGGCTGGCAGCAGTGAAAACAGTGGGAAGCAGATGGATTTCGGGTGTCTACTGAAGATGGAACCATGGGGTGTTTTGATTAAATGGTGTGAGAAGTGAGGAAAAGCATGTAGGAATGGGACCACGGTGGTCAGCCTGGCGCACAGAAGAATGGGGCTGCCATGAACTGTAACGGCAGACTGTGGGAGGCACAGGCTTACGAGGAAAACAATCAGAAGTCTGACTTTGAAGATAGTAAATTTCAAATACCTATTACACATCCAGGGAGATGTGTCTAATAGGCAATTGGATATCTGAGTCTGGAGTTCAGGGAGAAGTCTGGGAAAGAGGTATAACTGAGGCATCATCAGTATGTGGATGGCATTTAAAGTCATGACACGGGATGAACTCATCAAGGTAATTAGTTTAAATACAGAAGAGATGAAATACAAGCCCCAGACGCAAATATATACATGTATTTGTAACTGTCAACATGTAACTGTCTTTTTATAATTATACTCTCATTGCCTAGAATGCTGAGTACCTACCAAGTAGGTACTCCACAAATATTTAGCTAATGAATACATGAATGAAAATTGGGCACTGCAGAAATTTTTATTTGAAGAAAATGCTTTAATTGCATTTTTTAAAGTTTGAAAACCATGATTCCTTAGGAATCGTACATCATGGGAAACTCTAGTTTTATTTGAAATGTTCTGAGTTTAACCAAATTTTCCTTATGTAATAAAAAGAACTAATTAGAACTAAAAATACATTGAAAAGAAAAAATAATACCATGAGACTAGAGTACCAGATCAAAATAAGGAACAAGTAAGGCCGCCAAAGTCACAGAATTCAGAATCATTGAAAATGTTCCCTTGAACTAGATAACTGGAAGGTCAGTAATAATGTCAGCAAGAAATATTTCCAATTAAATAAATGAGAACCCCTAAGAGTTGACAAAAATTAGGACAGACTTAGCTGCAAGTGGAAAGAGATCAGCTAATGGCTAGATTTAGGAGATAAACATGGTGTCTCTGGGCTGACAGGACCAAACTCGGAGGCAGGGAGGGGCTCATGCCCGAGAAGAAATGACTGATGCAATTACTAGCTGTTGACGTGGGAGGGGATAGAGCAGGGTGAGATTTGCTGTAGCTCAGACAAGGTAAGAATCACTTATATCTGCAAGTTCAGGTACATCTCTTTAAAGAGCTGATCGGGAACAGGGGAAGCACTTTCTCTCTGAAGGAAGAGGTGTCGGAAACAAGTCAGAAGGCAGGAGAAGAAGAGGGGGTTAAAAGAATGGTGACTATGTTACACAGATTGTATAAGGAATCGTCCAGGAACTCCCTTGAAGGTGGTAAAGCACTGCTGAAGTCTTACCCTCATCAGAGACAATGCCATCATACAGGCAGCGGTTTCCATAATTTGCTCAGAAATCCTTAACAACGTGGTACCATGGGTTGGACAGGTCCCCAGGACTGGGGGTCAGGCCAACAATAGTAGCAGGTCACAGGGATAGAGAGGGTAGTTGAACTGATAGATCACTGAATCTAAGAAAAAGTGAAGATTTAGAAGTGTTTACTAACTGGGAAGAAAATGAAGCATTAAGGAACTAAGATTTGTTCCCAGAAGGCTGGTGTGGATTCGGTACCAAGAATGAGACTGGAGGTCAAGTATCTGCAAGGACACTTGATGGGCACTGAGCTCCAACACAGTCACACACATGGGTAATGCCAGGACTAGATGGAGGGAGGGAACTGCTGCCGGGGCCACACGCCCATTGCACTGTCTGATGGAGCTGCGAATGGATGGTGAGTTGGGTTAACTGGCCTCAAGGATCAGAATGGAATGTGATGTAAGGTTGTTCACTGCTAGCACAAGCTGAGGTCTAGGTTTCAGTCAGAGGCCTAATGGCATCTTCCCAAGCTTCCAAATGGATTTTTTGTCCAAGTGTGTCTTGTGGCCTTGGCAAAGGTCCAGCAAACTGTAGGATGGATAGAAGAAAGGAAATCCGATCACTTACTGCATACCAAACTCTGGGCTGAGCACTGTACATAGATATCTCATTAACCCTCACCACCATCTTCCTATAAGATAAGCGGTAGTAACCCCAATCAAACAACAAAAAAAGAAGCCGAACTTAGTAGACTCGAAGCAATTCACAAAGATCATACAGCTATTAGGAGACAGGAGTGAGCTTTGAACCAAAATCTCTTTATCCACCATGCAATTAAGTGGCATGCAATTTAGGAGGAACTTAATGGGCCCGACTGGCCTAAAGCAATCCTTAGCATTCCTTCCAAGGTGAATGGCTCAGGAATTGGCACAGAACCCAGGAGAGGCCAGTCAAGACCACTGAGACAGCCTGTGTTGTGCTGGACTCCATAAAGCAAGATTACAACTCTAGAAGCTGCGGGCAAGCGTCTTGGGACCACCAAGGAGGAGACCACCTCGAGCCTAAGCATAACATCAACAGGTAGAACTGAGAAATGGACAAGGAAAAGGAGATCTTGGCCTGTATTTTTTGGGTCGTGAATTAGCTTTTTTTTTTTTGTAGAGCTATGCCTTGCATTCAAGTTACGTGAGCCAATAAATTCCCTTTTTTACTTATACCACTTTTGATAAGGGTTCAGTACCACACTATGAAATATAAGCATTTGCAAGCCAACCACAACCTTAAGAAAATACCTGAAGAGGAAAATGTGCTTTGAGGACAGACATACTTACCTTCCAGCATCTCATTCTTGGTTTCCCACCCACCTACTCTGATAATATCTGAAGATACCCTAGATCATCCTATTCTTTTTTAGGCATAGGGAAATATACACACAACCCAGCAGTCATCTTGTTTTCCTCTTTATCCAGGCCCTCCTCTCTAGACACCCCTGAAGGTCAGAATGAAACCTGACATGAATTCAGGAGTTTCTCCTTGGCCAGAAGGAGGTGACTTCCTGGCAACGGTCTGGTAGCTCTGAAAATGTGAATTTATCACCCAGATACCGAAGGGGCTTATTTAGAATAGGGGAGACAATAGTAAAGCTAATACATGGTATGGAAGAGTGTGTAAAAGTTAGCTTTGTTTGAAGTAACGTGTCCTTAAGTGTACTTCGTGAAGGCTTAAGTTTAAAAGGGGGGTGGGGGAGGAGGAAAAAGAAATGGGAATTTCTCCAGAAAAAAAAGGTTTTTTATCTTGGGTGATATTTCTTTTTTAAATAAAGGCTTTATATATTCTAAATATTTTATCACTTTGGAAAATGTCTATAAATACAGAAATATACTTACCAAAATTTGGATTTTTAAGAGGGGAAAAAAATCCCAAACCTGGGTCAGTATTTGTCAGTGAGTCTTACGCTCCTTGTCAGGCAATCAGAGTGTGTGAGTTGCACCCTGGTTGTTTAGTTCATAGGTTAAGAGACAGTCTTTCTCCTGAACTTCCTTATAGTATAATGCAGTCATTGGTCCTAAACTACACTGAACTTTTAGAAAAGCAAGAACTTTGAAAACAGAGAGAATTACATAGTGGGTCAGCAATGGCTTGGCAGATGGGAGGCAGAGATTATTTAATTTTGAGGAGGTCAAACTTGAGCTAATAGTGCAAGGAGAGAGTTAGTAGGACAAACAGTAGGAAGACTTCTGGGCCATCTGTCACCTTCAGGAGCCAATGCAGTAAGTCCTGGGGGCAGAACTGTGACTTGTACCCATCTTCTGCCATGTCTCTAATACTAGTGCTTGTCTCCCTCCCTACTTCCACCACATTAGCATAGAACATCATTTTCTAACGGCCACATGACCAATCTGAACTCTATAAATAGCCGTGGACGTCCGATCCACTCAAGCACACTCAGAGACAGTGCCTAGGAGCGCCATGAAGCTCACACGATGACAACAGCCCTGAGGTCTGCCACTCAGTGACACAAATATTTATGCAGCTAGTAGGGATAGAGATGTACTGATGTGGATGACGAGGTGCCAGGAGGGTATATGAGGACCAGAGTTCAAAAATGGGGCTCCCCAGTGCCTCTCAAAGCCAAAGGTGTGCTCAGGCACCAGACGCTGCTGATGACAGTTGCATAAAATGGGTTCATGCTCGGTCTGGAGAGCTGGCTGTTTTTATCATCCCATATCGCTTATAGTTGTCAATTGCTTTACATCGTGGCAGTTTCCTCAAAGAGTTCAGATGAATCATTTTCCCCACTCACAATTCTGAAACAAACCTTCTCCTGGCCTTCACATTAGGGCCAGACAGAAATTTCATTAGAAGTTTATCCTCAAGTGTGTGCTTGGACTGACATTCCTTACAGGCTCAGACCTGGAGTCAGACCTGCCCCGGCCCCTACAGGCCACACCCAAGTCCACCTGCCCACAGCACCAGCAGCCGGTGTCTCACTCAGAAGAAGAGCGCCCACGGATCTACAGAAGAGGAACTACAGTTGTCTCTTATTACATATATATTTTTGCAAACTTAAGTATTTATAAATAGACACAGAGAAACAAAAAACCAAAATAGATATGAGTACAGTATATTATTAACACCCTGGTGATGCACTTCCATTTTCGTGCCTAGAAGACATGTTACCTGTTTTGAATTATAATGGATATTTGGTCAAATTCACAATTAATTGTATTTTTACACATCCTGATTTTCTTTGTTTTAAGGCTGATTGTATGCTTGTTGAGATGGATGCCCATTTCCCCCAGAAAACTAGGGAAAATATATTAAATAATTTCCTCTTTTATTTAAATATTTCTTGAACACTTACCAACTCCTAAGATGCATGCAAAGCCTTCTAAGAGCTTTTGAAAGATGACGATTTTATCCTTTTCTTACAGACAGGATGCCTCCACACTGAGTAGTTGAGGTAGGCTGGCCCAGCTCCTATGCCAATTCCTTGACCAACATCCTTAGAAAAAAGCCAGATGGAGTTTCAGGCATTGTCTATAGAAAATAGTCTTGTTGCCATAGATAAATCCTCAGCCTTAAAAATACCAAGCTTTCTCATTCCCTAAAGCTTCAGTAACTTTTGCTTTCTGTGGTTAGGTATGACTAACATAGCGAACATTCAGAAGGGCAGAACACAGGTGCAGACAGATACAAAGGAGGATGAGGGTTAATCTTAGCTATAGATATGTAGGCACAGAAAAAGAAAAGAAAGAATATACAGCAAAATATTAATCACCGGATTTTCACTGGGGTATGTCTGCAAGTTGTGATCAGTTTGTGCTTCCTACCTTTCTGCTTTTTGTTTTTACATATTTTCAGGAAGAACTTTTATAATCAAAAATTTCTGAAGAGCTTCCTTTTTTCCTTTCCTCCCTGAACAACCCAGTCCTCCAGCTGTTGGTACAGGTGGAGCAGGACAGGCTGGTAGGGATGGGATGGGCCAGAAAGCAGCCTAAAAGTGGGGTGTCAAAGCCCACATGGGCTGCACCTCTGCAAAGGGCAGCGTAGAACTGGGAGTCAGAGCCCAAGTGCAGGGTGTGTGCGTGCGTGTGTGCGTGCTGAGGCCTGGGTCCGCACTACGGGGCTAGACCTGTGCGGGACAGGAGACCAAGCAGCACAGGGAGGCCCTCCCCACAAAAACGCAGCCTGGCAGGGAGTGCCAGAGTCCAGCCAGAGTGAGAAGAGCGTTCGCCTGTGGGTACAGCCTGGCACAGTGTGTTCCAGACTGAGCTGAGGACAGTACCCATATGGGTGGGAGAGAGGGGAGTTGGTAGCATAGAACTGGGTGTCCAAAATAAGTGGGGTGAGGAGGTGTTCCATTTTTCCTGATAAATCATATCATGTCTTGATAATGCTAATATTTCAGCATCTAAAGTACCTCTCCCAAAAAAGGAGAGAAAGGAAATCTGAGTTAATGTCAGTATGACATTGATGCCACTGGGAAAAAGAAAATCTGCCACAGAAGTCAGATTATGTCAGAAATCTTTTTATGCTGTTTGAAAGAATGTCTCACTTCCCGCATGGTTTTATCGGTCCCAGTCTCTGCCTGGTCTCTCAGGGCCTGAGGCCCAGACTCCTCAGCTGTGTCTGTAGGACGAGGCTCGAAGCTCAGCTACGTTGCTCTCGGCCTTCACACTCAGGCAGAGCAAAGGCGATTTGGATGCCTGATTCACCCCCAGGGCTCTGAGATGGGAGCCAGGCCTTGGCAAAAGTATGAATTCAGCAAACATGAGACAAGCACGCTATCCCACCTTGGTTTCAGATACTAGTAATTGGGCAAATACTCTTTCCCACCAGAAACCAACACCTCAGAATCTTTTTCAACACAGGACTACAATCTTCTATTACCAGTCAATAGAAGGTGGTACAAAAGATGAAATTTATTTCCCAACCTTGATAAAAATTGAGTTCTCACTTAACATGAACTGTATCTTATATTTCAGAAAAGAAAGTATAGCAAGGTACCAAAATTTGCTCATCTGTGGAGAACAGCAAGATGGGGACTAACAGGTGTGAAAAATTTTAACAGTCCTAGAATTTTAGGGTGGCATTCTTATAACAAACTAAGCATTAATCTTAGCCAGCCCCAAGAAACTTTTTAAGTGACCATTTGGCTGTCGTTGAACAAATATAATAGTCAAGGAAATCAGAACCATCTGGAAGTTTCACAACCTGTCAAGAGTAAATAATCTGATTTAAAAATGTGCAGAGGTCCTGAACAGACACATCTCCAAAGAAGGCATCCAGAGGGCCAACAGGCACATGAACAGATGTCACTCAGTATCACTAATCATCAGGAAATGCAAATCAAAACCACAACGAGAGGTCACCTCATAATTGTGAGAATGGCTACTAAAATAACAAGACAAGAAATAACAAGTGTTGGTGAGAATGTGGAGAAAAGGGAACCCCCATGCACTGTTCATGGGAATGTAAACTGATGCAGCCACTATGGAAAGCAGTACAGAGGTTTCTCAAAAAAACAAAAACAAAAATAGAAATACCATATGACCCAGCAATTCCACTCCTAGGAATTTACCTAAGAAAACAAAATCAGTAATTCAAAAAGATATGCGCCCCTATGTTTATGACAGCATTATTTACAATAGCCATGGAAATAACCTAAATGTCCACCAACAGGTAAATGGACAAAAAAGATGTGATACATATATACAATGGAATATTACTTAGCCATAAAAAAGAATGAAGTCTTGCCATTTGCAACAACATGGACCAACCTAGAGGATGTTATGCTAAGTAAAACAAGTCTGACAGGGAAAGACAAATACCATATGATTTCATTTATATGTGGAATCTAAAAAACAAATGAACAACCCAACAAACCAGAAATAGACTCATAGACACTCACAGTGGTTGCCATAGGGAGAGGGGGGATAGGAGTTGGTAAAATATGTGAACAGGAAAATAATTATTAAGAATGTTTGAGATCTTACCCTGGGTGATAGTGATAATTACATGAGTATATGCACACGTCAAAATTCATCAGGCTGTACGCTATGATTTTTGCATTTTATTGTATGTACCTCATTATTAAAACTAATAAGGTAAATATTTAAAAATAAAAAGAGCAAAGCCCATACAACTTCCCTGGTAGCACCACTGACCTTTTCTAAATCCAATGATTTGAAGCCACGCAACACGGAAGGAGCAAGTTCTTTCTAGTACAAGCATGTATTTCAAAGTCCTTGGGAGGCACAGAAGAATACAGGAGTTTGGGAGAAAGGGAATATGTAAAATTACATGGTGATTCTCTTTGTAAAATATAAGAGAATTCATGTTAATGGCATTAAAGCTTCAAGTAATAATGGTGATTACTAACATGTATGGAGATCTCTTAAGAGTCTGGGCATGGTTCTAAGTACTTTATGAGCATTACCTCATTTAATACACAAACAACCCTTTCTGGTAGGTAGTTTTTATCTCCATTTTATGAATAAAGTACTACATTTTAAAGGGGTAAGTCATTTGCTCAGGGTCTTACAAAGTTGAGGTTCAGCCATGGGCTATCTGGCTTGGAAGCTTGGGTCCTTAACCTTATAAAACTGTCCCTCCACCCCATGAAAAAATGCAGTGAAGAGAAAGGGTATTTCAGAGAAGGCAAGTGCAGATGGCATTTTGGGATATTAAGATTCCATGGCTCACAAAATTGGGCATTTCTTTGGCAAGCTTTTTTGTCGCTGGAAATTAAATATTAATTCATGTGATCCTATCAGTTGGCAAAAGAGAATGACAAACACAGTCTTCAAGAAGGAAAATTCTCGTGGGGGAATGGGAAGTGTTCATAGCTAACTCCATATGAAAGGCAGGGCAAATGAAGCAGCCTCGGCCCCTAGCAGTGTTCTGTTGAGTGCAGATGGCTGGAGGCAGCACTATATCACCAGAGACCCCAGAGCAGTGGGCAGAGAGCAGGCTCTAGCACTTCAGCTGGCTTATAACTGGTCAGAGGAGTCAACCAAGGGAGCAGCATGAGAAGAAACTGCGTGCTGAGCAGAACAATGGACTGAATATCACAATAAGCTAATTCAAGTTCTGAAGGATGCAAACCAAAGGCATGCTCCATCAGGCTGTGTGACTCCAACTAAAGTGGAGTTTGACCCAGCCTAGCTTACGGGACAGCCTAAAATAAGGATCAGAGCAGAAAAGACAAGTATCGGGACAAGGGATGAGCGAAGGCATGGAGAAGGGGACTACAGAAGACAGCCAGTGTCCAAGAGGGGTTGCAGAGGAACCATGAGGTACTTGGGAGAATGATAAGGAGCAAGTGCAGTATTAGAGTATGGAGAGAGAGACAGCTGTGTGGCTTCGGAGCAGCCATGCATCGAAAATATGTTGCCAAGCAGACTGCAGAGGCCCTTGTAGCAGCAGGGCCTTATTTTAAGCATTTCACACTTTAAATTCTGCATTTCTTTCAAAATGTATTGGAAGTGTTTTGCAAATATTAACTTATTTAGCCCTCATAATAATTCAGTGTTGTAACTATTATTGACCACATTTTACAGATAAGGCAATTGAAACAGAGTTTCATTAATGTGTCATGTCACACACAGGAGAATGGTGGAGGTGGGAGTCGTGACCAGCAGTAAGGGTCAGCACACAGTGGTTAATGATTATCTCTGCTGGCATTCTGTTTATTACATATCAGAAACAGACAAGACACAATTATTTGGTAACAAGGAGCTATGTTTCCAGGTACTACAGCATAGAGATTTTTTTATTACTATTTTAAACTATCCATAAAAATCAAAGAGAATCTATTCTGGGCTGAATTGTGTCCCACCCACACCCCTACCCCACCCAAGAAAAAAAATGCATACGTTGAAATCCTAAACCCCACTATCCTAGAATGTGACTATATTTGGAGATAGGGTCTTTACAGAACTAATTAAATTGAATTAAAAGGACACCAGCCCTTACTTATCCAGCTTGACTGGTATCCTTTTAAGAAGAGATTAAGATAGAGATATTCACAGAAGAAGGACCATGTGAAGTCACAGGGCAAAGAAAACTATCTACAAGCCAAGGGGGGACTCTAAGAAAAAATAACCCTGCTGACACCTTGATCTCAGACTTTCAGCCTCCAGAATTTCAAGAAAACAAATTTCTGTTGTTTAAGTTACCAAGTCTGTGTGACCTCATAATGGCAGCCCTAGCAAACAAATGTAATATCTAACCATATAATCTCAAATTGCTGTGATTTGAGCTGTCCACAAAAGGGTCCCTGGAAAAAGTATATCTAGTGATATAAAATAAGAATCCAAAGTATTCAAGTAAATATCTGGAACAAGAATTATTTATCCTCTTTTATTTATGTGAAGTAGGAGAGTAATAGCACAGGGGCAAAGAGAGGATAAATGGAATTTAAAAGTAGTCATAAAAGTAGTAAATGGAAGTTTATGAAATTAACTCAAAGATGCATGTTGTAATCTACAATAGCTGCTATAATACAAATAGGTGTAATTTTAAAGCTGCTAAATGAGAAAAAGATAAATAAAAAAAGAAGAAAATACTTGCTTATTACAAAAGGCAGCAGAAGGGAGCAAAAAAAAGGAACAGATAAGAAAAAAATCAAAGAGCAATATGGCAGATTATAAATACAGCTAACTACATAAGTAATTATGATTCCACAAAAATGGACTGAACACTCTAATTAAAGAACAACCATTTTCAGACTGGACAAAAACATAGAACCCAATTATATTTTGCTTATCAGATTACCTTTAATTGATTAAAGATGGCAGCATAAGACGTGAGACGGAGGCCTCCTCCCAAAACCACATACAATATGACAATTAATACAACTAATCCTCAAAGAGCAACAGGAAAGAAGGCTGCCCCGGACTGCATACGCCTGGAGGAAAAAACAGACCTCATGGAACAGGGTAATGTACCAAAGCTGTGATCTGGTGGAACCCAAGCCCTTCTCCGACCCCAGCTCACCAGAGGAAGGAAGAGAAATGGAGCAGGGAGGGAGTGGAGGCCTGGGACTGCTGAACACCTAGCCCTGGATATCTATTCTGGGAACATGAACCTACATTGCATGGTGCTCTGGTGATTAGGGGTGTTGGAAAGCTAAGACAGGCAGAATACCTGAAGACACTGAGATTCCAGCCACTTGTGGAAAACAGGGATCCATATCCGGCTGCTCTGGGACAAAAGAAAGGGGGGCAGTCTGAGAGACTTCCTAACAGTGAGAGGGCTGCTAAAGGGGCAATGATTGCTCAAAGCTTACTGCTCAGGAGAAAGGACAGGTAGACAAATTTGTCCAGGTGCATTATTCCCAGCAGGTTGGGAGCTTGCAGGAGCTTCAGGCGCTCCTCCCCCCTGGCTGGCTACGCAACTCTGAGGACCCCAACCATGATATGCAGCCTGCTGCACCTTCCTTCCGGCTAGCCCACACCTGTCTGGCAAACTGGCAGCACCTACCCTGGCATCAGGCCAGCTAGAGGGAAGCCCTGCCTATGACAGCTACAAGCACAAAGCATAGAGGCTTACACCTGTGTGTTTGGCCTGCTGGTTCTGGCACTGGAGACAGGCAGAGCAGCTGGGAAGCAGGGAACAGTTCTTTCCTTGCCCAGGCACTAGCACCACTCCCCTGTGATCCCTGAGATCACTCCAGGGGCTGAGCAGCTCCAGAGAGTACAGCCTCTGGGCACTAGAGGGTGCCACATACAAATATGAAACGTCAACGGAACCTGATTCAATTCAAAATCCCACGAACACCAGAAAAAGGGTCAAGTGAAACTGAACTCATCAATATTCCTGAAAGAGATTTAAAAATAAAAATCATTGACATGCTCATGGAGGTACAGAAAGATATTCAAGAACTCAGGAATGAATTCCAGTCGGAGATCCAATCATTGAAGAGCACAATGGACCGTATTAAAAGCAGATTAGATATGGTGGAGACGATAAATAAAATAGAAACTAGAGAAGAGGAATACAAAGAAGCTGAGGCACAGAGAGAAAAAAGAATCTCTAAGAATGAAAGAATATTGAGAGAACTGTGGAACCAATCCGAATGGAACAATATTCGCATTATAGGGGAACCAGAAAAAGAAGAGAGAGAAAAGGGATAGAAAGCGTCTTTGAGGAGGTAATTGCTGAAAACCTCCCCAATCTGGAGAAGGAGATAGTCTTTCAGGCCATGGAGGTGCAGAGATCTCCCAACACAAGGGACATAAGGAAGACAACACCAAAACATATAGTAATTAAAATGGCAAAGATCAAGGATAAGGACAGACTATTAAAAGCAGCCAGAGAGAGAAATAAAATCACAAACAAAGGAGAGCCCATCCAGCTATCATCAGACTTCTCAGAAGAAACTTTACAGGCCAGAAAGGAGTTGCATGATATAGTCAATGCGATGAAACAGAAGGGTCTGAACCAAGAATACTACACCTGCAAATATTATTATTTGAATTTGAAATAGAAATTAAACAATTTCCAGATAAGCAAAAGCTGAGAGAATTTACCTCCCACAAACCATCTCTACAGTGTATTTTGGAAGGAATGCTATAGATGGAAGTGTTCCTAAGGCTAAATAGCTTTCAACAGAGGTAATAAAATCACAGTAAAGAAAGCAGAACAATTAATTACTAAGCAGATGCAAAATTAAATCAAGTACCCCCAAAGTCAGTCAAGGGATAGATAAAGAGTACAGAATATGATACCTAACATATAAAGAATGGAGGAGGAAGAAAAAGGAAGATAAAAAAGAAAAGAACTTTAGATTGTGTTTGTAAGAGCATATTAAGTGAGGAAGTTACCTTGAACCTTTGGTAACCACGAATATAAAGCCTGCAATGGCAATAAGTACATACCTACTGATAATCACCCTAAATGTAAATGGCTGAATGCACCAATCAAAAGATATAGAGTCACTGAATGGATAAAAAAACAAGATCTGTCTATATGCTGCCTACAAGGGACTCACAGCAAACCCAAAGACATACACAGACTAAAAGTGAAGGGATGGAAAAATATATTTCAGGCAACTAATAGGGAGAAAAAAGCAGGAATTGCAGCACTTGTATCAGACAAAATAGACTTCAAAACAAAGAAAGTCACAAGAGACAAAGAAGGACATTATATAACAATAAAGGGGTCAATCTAAAGAGGATATAACCATTAAACATACCTGTGAACCCACCACAGAAGCACCTACATATGTGAACCAAATACTAACAGAATTAAAAGGGGAAATAGACAGCAATGCATTCATTCTAGGAGACTTCAACACACCACTCACTCCAAAGGACAGATCAACCAGACAGAAAATAAGTAAAGACACAGAGGCACTGAACAACACACTAGGACAGATGGACCTAACAGACATCTACAGAACTCTACACCCAAAATCAGCAGAATACACCTTCTTCTCAAGTGCACATGGAACACTTTCAAGAACAGATCATATACTAGGCCACAAAAAGAACTTCAGTAAATATAAAAAGATTAAAATTGTCCCAACCAGTTTCTCAGACCACAAAGGTATGAAACTAGAAATAAATTACACAAAGAAAATAAAAAATCCCACAAACACATGGAGGCTTCACAACATGCTCCAACATAACCAAAGGATCAATGACCAAATAAAAACAGAGATCAAGCAATATATGGAGACAAATGACAACAATAATTCAACACCACAAAATCTGTGGGATGCAGCAAAGGCCGTGCTTAGAGGAAAGTATACTGCAATACAGGCCTACCTCAGGGAAGAAGAACAATCCCATATGAACTGTCTAAACTCACAATTAATGAAACTAGAAAAGGAAGAACAAATTAGGCCCAAAGTCAGTAGAGGAGGGACATAATAAAGATTAGGGCAGAAATAAATAAAATCAAGAAGAATAAAACAACAGAAAGAATCAATGAAAGCAGGAGACACTGTTTAAAGAACATAAACAATATAAATAAACCTCTAGCCAGACTTATCAAGAAAAAAAGACTGTCTACATACATAAACAGAATCAGAAATGAAAAATGAAAAATCACTACAGATACCACAGAAATACAAAGAATTATTATAGAATACTATGAAAAATTATATGCTAACAAACTGGATAACCTAAAAGAAACAGAGACAACTTTCTAGAAAAATACAACCTTCCAAAGCTGACCCAGAAAGAAACAGAAAATCTGAACAGGCCAATTACCAGCAATGAAATTGATTTGGTAATCAAAAAACTACACAAGAACAAAACCCCTGGACCAGATGGCTTCACAGCTGAATTTTATCAAACATTTAGTGGAGACCTAACATCCATCCTCCTTAAAGTTTTCCAAAAAGTAGAAGAGGAGGAAATACTTCCAAACACATTCTATGAGGCCAGCATCACTCTAATACCAAACCAGGCAAAGACACCACAATAAAAAAAGAAAAATACAGAACAATATCCCTGATGAACATGGATGCAAAAATACTCAACAAAATATTAGCAAACTGAACTCAAAAATGCATCAAAAACATCATTCATCATGATCAAGTAGAATTTATTCCAGGGATGCAAGGATGATACAATATTAGAAAATCCATCAACATCATCTACCACATCAACAAAAAAGACAAAAACCACATGATTATCTCCACAGATGCCGAAAAAGTATTCGACAAAATTCAACATCCATTCATGATAAAAACTCTCAACAAAATGGGCAGAGAGGGCAAGTACCTCAACATAATAAAGGCCATATATGACAAACCCACATCATACATAACAGCGAGAAGCTGAAAGCCTTTCCTTTAAGATCAGGAACAAGACAACGATGCTCAGTCTCTCCACTTTTATTCAACATAGCCCTGGAGTTCCTTGCCACGGCAATCAGACAACACAAAGAAATCAAAGGCATCCAGATTGATAAAGAAGTTAAACTGTCACTGTTTGCAGATGACATGATATTGTACATAAAAAAACCTAAAGAATCTACTCTGAAACTACTAGCTCTAATACCTGAATTCATCAAAGTTGCAGGATACAAAATTAATACACAGAAATCTGTTGCATTCCTATACACTAATGATGAACTAGCGGAAAGAGAAATCAGGAAAACAATTCCATTCACAATTGCAGCCAAAAGAATAAAATACCTAGGAATAAACCATACCAAGGAGGTGAAAGACCTATACTCTGAAAACTACAAGACACTCATGAAAGAAATTAAAGAAGATACCAATAAATGGAAACACATCCTATGCTCATGGATAGAAAGAATTAATATTGTCAAAATGGCCATCCTGCCTGAAGCAATCTACAGATTCAATGCAATCCCTATCAAAATACCAATAGCATTCTTGAAAGAAGTAAAGCAAATAGTTCTAAAATTCACATGGAACCACAAAGACTCCAAATAGCCAAAGCAATCCTGAGAAGGAAAAATAAAGCTGGGGGAATTATGTTCCCCGACTTCAAGCTCTACTACAAAGCCACAGTTTTCAAGACAATTTGTACTGGCATAAGAACAGAATGATAGACCATGGAACAGACTAGAGAGCCCTGATATAAACACAAGCATACATGGCCAATTAATATTCGACAAAGGAGCCATGGACATACAATGGGGAAATGACAGCCTCTTCAACAACTGGTGTTGGCAAAACTGCACAGCTACATTTAAGAGAATGAAACTGGATTACTGTCTAACCCCATACACAAAAGTAAACTCAAAATGGATCAAAGACTTGATTTAAGTTATGAAACCATAAAACTCTTAGAAGGCAACACAGGCAAAAACCTCCAAAATATAAACATGAGCAACTTTTTCCCGAATGCATGTCCTCAAGCAAGGGAAACAAAATAAAAAATGAATACATGGGACTACATCAAACTAAAAGGCTTCTGTACAGCAAATGACACCGTCAGTAGAACAAAAAGGCATCCTACAGTATGGGAGAATATATTTGTAAATGACATATCTGACAAGAGGTTAACATCCAAAACATAGAAAGAACTCACATGCTTCAACACCCAAAAAGCAAATAACCCTATTAAAAAATGGGCAGAAGATATGAACAAATACTTCTCCAAAGAAGAAATTGAATGGCCGGCAGGCACATGAAAAGATGCTCCACATCGCTAATTATCAGGGAAATGCAAATTAAAACCATAATGAGATATCACCTTACACCAGTTAGGATGGCCACCATCCAATAGACAAACAAAAACAAATGTTGGCGAGGATGTGGAAAAAGGGGAACCCTCTACATTGCTGGGGGGAAAGCAAATTAATTCAACCATTGTGGAAAGCAATATGGAGGTTCCTCAAAAAACTAAAAATAGAAATACCTTTTGACCCAGGAATTCCACTCATTGGAATTTACCCAAAGAATACAAGTTCTCAGATTCAAAAAGACATATGCACCGCTATGTTTATTGCAGCACTATTTACAATAGCCAAGGTATGGAAACAACCTAAGTGTCTATCAGTAGATGAATGGATAAGGAAGAGGTGGTACATATACACAATGGAATACTCTTCAGCCATAAAAAAGAAACAAATCCTACTATTTGTAACAACATGGTTGGAGCAGAGGATATTATGCTCAGTGAAAAAAGCCAAGCAGAGAAAGACACGTACCAAATGATTTCCCTCATTTGTGGAGTATAACAATGAAGCATAACTGAAGGAATGAAACAGTAGCAGACTCACAGACTCCAAGAAGGGACTAGCAGTTACCAAAGGGGAGGGGTGGGGGAGGGCAGATGGCAAGGGAAGGAGAAGGGGATTGAGGGGTATTATGATTAGCACACATGGTATGGGGGGATCATGGGGAAGACAGTGTAGCACAAACAAGGCAAATAGTGACTCTGTAGCATCTTAGTACACTGACGGACAGTGACTGAAATGGGGTATGGGTGGGGCTCAATAATATGGGTAAATGTACCACATTGTTTTTCATTTGAAACCCTCATAAGAGTGTATATCAATAATACTTTAATTTAAAAAGATTACTTTTAATTAATTTAAAAATAAGGATATCTTTTAATTAAAAGAATGGGATAATATACACCATTCTTAGCTGCAACATAGCCAAAAGACTGGTGATATGACTATACTGATGAGAAAGTACACTGTAAGTCAAGAAGCTCTATGGAAGCTTAAAGAGGTATATGGGGTAGTGGAAAAATTCAAATATCCACACATGGTAAAAACTTTCAGCAAACTGGGAATAGCAGGAAAATTAATTAACTTAATAAAGTGGTCAAGTAAACACATTCTTCCTATAGTCACCAGCACAATCATTTCTATTCACTATTGTTCTGAGATAGTGCAATAAAGCAGGAAAAATAAATAAAGAGAATAAAAGTTGGAAAGTGTTCTAGGTTGAAAAATGGCCACACTATGATTCCAAATCCTAATCATTGGAACTTGAAAATGTTACCTTACTTGGCAAAATGATATTTGCATATTTAAATAAGTTAAGGATTCTGAGATGAGGAAGACCACCCTGGATTATCTGGGTGGGTCCTTAAATGCCATTACAAGTATCTTAAAAGAAAGAGAGAGAACACAAAGAAGAAGGAGATGTGAATAAAGAGGTAGCAATTAGAGAGTTGCAGCCACAAGCCAAGGATGGCCAACAGCCACAGAAACTCGAAGAGGCAGCAACAGACTCTCCCCAAGAGCCGACAGATGAAATGAAACACTGCCAACATCTTGATTTCAGACTTCTGGCTTCAAGAACTGAATGAATAAGTTGCTGTTGTTTTAAGTTTGTGGCAATTTTTTACAATAGCCACAGGAAATTAATAGAGAAAGTAAGAAGTAAAACTGGCTGTGCTTACAAATGAAATCATTTTGCATGTAAAAATTTTAAAAATCTACAAAAACACTTTTTAGAATCAGTAAGTGAACTTAGTAAGGTTGCTGGGTGAAAATATACAGAAATCATTTGGATTTTATATATTTTATATACTGTCAAAAAATAATCAGAAAACTGAGTTTTAAAATAAAGCTACTTACAATAGCAAAAACTGTCAAAGTTCTAGAAATAAATCTAACAAAATATATGCACTTCTACACTGAAAACTACAAACCATGGTTACAAGAAATAAAATAAAATCTGGAGAGATATACCAATGTTTATAGATTGGAAAACTCAATATTGTTAAGATACTAATTTCTTCAAAATTGATCTATACATTCAATGAAGTCCCAATCAAACTTTCAACACTTTATTTTTCATTAAAATCGACAAGCTAATTTTAAAATTACCTGGAAATGCAAAGAATCCAAAATGGCTAAGACAACATAGAGAAGGAAAATCAGTGTTGAAAGATTTTAATTGTTTGACTTTAAGACTTACTATAAAGCTCTAGTAAGTAAAGCAACATAATTTGGCTCAAGATAAATCATAGAAAAGTAGAACACAATAAGAAAGACCAGAAATAGATCCATACTTACAAGGTCTTTGATTTATGACAAAGTCACCACTTCAATTCAGTGAGGAAAGGATAGTTAATTTTAAAAATTATGCTGGAGCAATTGGATATCTATATGGAGAAAATAATCTTTGACTGCATCTCCATACAAAAAATTGAGATTGATTATAGACTTAAATGTGAAAGCTAAATGAATAAAGTTTCTAGAAGTAAACATAGGAGCTTATTTTCATGACATTGGGGGTAAGCAAAGATTTCTTGAGACCTGAAAACCCTAACCAACCATTAAAGAAAAATTTTGACAACCTGAATGCCAATGAAATAAAGCACATCTAATATTGAAGACATCATTATGCCACATGCTAAGAAAAATGTATGTATAAAATGAGGACATATTTTTATATATGTATCTTCATACTCTCTATATCCTTATACCATGTATAGTATTCTCACATTATGTATTGATATGTACACACACACACACAAAGGAGCTTGTATCCAGAACTCCTACAACTTAAAAAGAAAAAGCCCAATTTTTAAAAGTAGGCAAAAGACTCAGGAGGGTACTTCGCCAAAGAGGATATCCAAATGGCAAATTGGCAAATAAAAAGTTCCTCAGAATCAGTCCTTATTAGGGAAATGCAAATCAAAACCATAGTGACATACTACTACCTTCCCATCAGAATAGCTAAAATGAACAAAACAGAAAATACCAAATTTGGGTATGATGTGAGACAATGGGACCCCTCAAATATTTCTGGGGTGAGTGGAAATGACTGACTGGTTCGGAAAATTATTTGCATTGTCTACTTAAGCTAAACATAAAACTCAGCAATTACATTCTTAAACATATATCTGAGAAAATAATGGGTATGACCCCCAAAAGAATGGTCATAAAAGCTTCATGCAAAAGAGAAAAAGACATGGAAGAACCCGTGTCCACCAACAGGAGAATGGACAAACATGACACGCCAGAACCTTTCTCAATTAAGACAGAAGTAAATATGTAGACACCAACATCCAGCGTCATCGGATGGGGCTGACCTTACTTGCAAAGGCCATGACCATGGCCAGGGTGCTGTCTGCAGCCAGGGGCAGTTCCCTGGGAGGGACTCAGCTGAGATCTGTCAACTGCCAAATGTCCTATCACCTGGGGAAATCAGAGCTTCTGTCCTGAAGGGGGGGGCACCGGGCAGTGGACCTACCAGGTCAGAGTTTATCCAACCTCTCTGCAGGCTATTCCCAGAAATCCCCAAAATCTGGCACATTGTTTGCAGGTGCTTAGCCATTTCAGAGCCAAAAAATTAGGAAATAAGTTTATTACATATTTTTTGCATTAGAAATGTAAAAATTAGTTCGCTAACAAAAATCTTCTGGATTTTTAATAATGAATATATTCTTAATCGATCTGTGTGTCCATACTAAAGGAGCTGAATGAATCAGATTATCTTGATTAGCATTCCAAGGTCCAGGGCATTTTGGCTAATGTATTTTCATGTCACTGGCATCTAATGTTGTTTAAATTTGTACTTTTTCTCATTATTACTTTGATGCATGAGATCCCCAGAAGGACAAAAAGGAATTTCTGGCCCAAACGGTACACTGATGCAAAAAAGGAGTGATGAAAATAGAACTTAAATACAGCAACTCAGAATAACACAATAAACAGAAAGAAGGATAAGAATTCCAGTGCTATGCATGCTCTGAGACAAATGAGCATTTTGCAGCAGCTGCTAAGGAAATACATGAACAGCAAAACACACAGACTGAACTTTATTGAATATTTGCTTCTTAGTGCTTCTGGTATGTTGTCTGTTATGATACTTTGTCAAAGACTGGCAGAAAGCCACTGAAGGAT
This sequence comes from Smutsia gigantea, assembly GCA_032199065.1. Classification (NCBI taxonomy): domain Eukaryota; kingdom Metazoa; phylum Chordata; class Mammalia; order Pholidota; family Manidae; genus Smutsia; species Smutsia gigantea. The sequence goes on along the minus strand of JAVSCE010019313.1, from coordinate 36,788 downwards.
TTTGCATCATTTGCAAAGACAGTGCCCTAACTCATAAACTAATTAAGTTGTCCTGGAACAACTGCAAAACAATGCTTCCTAGTAAAAAAAAATAATTACTTTAGTTACCAAAAGTAAAACAGAAACCAAAACCACAAAGTCATTACTCAAAGTTGCATTCTTTACAGCAAAAATAGGGCAAGCTACATGATTGCCAAAAGTCTTATAAAACAGGAGGAAAGTTTATGAAATGCTGCTCAAAGAGGATACAGAATGTGCTATTGGCACAAATCCCTTCTGAGATGGAAATCTGAGCAAAGTAATGGCTTTGAATGTGAAGAAATAGTATCATATGTGTGTGCAAGATAATAGTCTGCTTTGGGGATGAATGATGCCATTAATGTACAAAGTATGATCAGCGCTTGGCAAATGTATAGAATATATAAGAGCAGGACTTTTATCTGCTTATTACTGAAAAGCAATGCCATTAAAAATAGCAACAGTTATTTCTTGGTCTGATTTTTATATTGAAAAAAATGTGTATAGGGATTTTTACTAATGCAGCCCCAGTACCCAGCTTCCTGGATAGAAGTTATCTCTAAATGCGAATCTGTAAACTGTTTTATTAACAGACAACTGTTGGTGGTCAGTAATGTGCCCCTTGATTCAGTATTAAAGAAATTAGTGAAAACTGTTGAAATAGTTGTTTTTCCTTAGCGTACATATTTGAGCATGCTGGGCAAAGAAATGGGCAGGAAGGATAAGACATGGTTAGCTGCTCATGTGAGTTTCTGAGATCAGGGGAAAAATAAGAAAACATTTATTTCATGGCATGGCAATTATAGTAAAGACCATTTCTGTAATCTCAAGTGGCTTAATTGAGGAGGTTAACTCAGCAATAAACATGGGGTCATAAATAACCTGCACATATCACATGAGGACTCACATCATGATTTTAATCAGGATCTATAAGAAGTCCAACTAATGAATTAAGTAACTCAATTGGTAAGAATTCAAATCTGTCCCAATATTTTGATAATTTCTTTCACTCCCTGGAGGAAGAAATTAATCATGAACCATGAGAAAAATGTAAGACCACATCTAAATATTCAAACAAAATTTTTTTTATAATTTCCAGAACAGCATGCAACCAGTGAGTTCATTAGCAATCTATTTTTCACTGTCATCCTAATTATACTTTTGAATTTTCTAGCATTTCATCGTGACCAGTTTTCAGCACTGACAGAGCCACCAAATACTCGCAACCATTCTAAATGACTTAAAATTGTGAATTTGGCACTTGAAATTTGGTAGAAATAAAAACTAAGAAAGGAAGTTGGCATGGAGTTGGATCCGTGACTCGAGTTATTTGCCCTCAAGCTCCGTAGAGTTACCTTGGGGAAAGCTAAAAACAACATACCACTCACTGTGAAATCATTTTTATTTTTATATATTATAATTTTGTATATATCTCAAATTTACAATGAATATTTTTTTAACTATTTACCTAATTTGGTGGTCGGTATTTGCTTTAAATGGGTTTGTGGATGCCAGATACTTGAGAGCCACTATTGAAGGTGATTCTGAAATTGACACAAAGGCAGCTACCTTACAAAGGGCCAACCGTGGCCAAGAATAAAAGCCAGAACAAGTTCCTTCCCTTCCCATGTGAGTTTGGTTATGTAAAGTCCTAAGGATAGCGCTTGGCACATAGTAGGGGCTAAAAAGAAAATCTGTGTTTGGCACTTCCTCTCATCCCTGGCACCAACTATTTATCTGATTTAATTATAAGTGAGATAGAGAACATTTTGTTCCTTATTCTAAGGAGATACTTTGCATGGAGCCAGAAATGCATGGATCCATAAAATTCAGCGAACACATCATATCAATAAGAAGATAACAGACTCTGTAGGTACTAAAATATCCAATTTTCATTTCCCGCTTTGATCTATGGAGACTATACTCCCCAGCCCTGAAGTTAGACAGAACTGGGCAATAAGAGGTGAACAAATGTGTTGAGATCAGAGGCCGTGCCTTCATCAATCTCCAGTCTTTTCTGTCCTCTTTTGTTTGCTCTTCTCATACTTACAAAGGCCATTTGTTGAGGTTTTAATGTATCCATTAGCCTGGATCCCTGAACCGCAAAAGGTAAATTACCTTTGCTCTCTTCAGAAACTGAGGTTCCTATGACAACACAGATGGACCTAGAAGAGACTATGCTAAGTGAAATAAGTCAGACAAAGACAAATACCATATTATCTCATTTATATGTGCAATCTGAGAAAAGCTGAATTCGTGGAAGCAGAAAATGGATTGGTGGTTGCTGGAAGTGGAGGTTGGGCGGTGGTTGAAATGGATGAAAGAGGTCAAAAGGTGCAAACGTCCAGTTGTAAGATATGTAATTCCTAGGGGTGCAAGGTGCAGCATGGTGACTATAGTTAACAATATTGTATTCCATATTTGAAAGTTGCTAAGAAAGTAGATCCTAAAAGTTCTCATAAGAACAAATATATGTAAGTATGTGTAGTGATGGATATTAACTAAACTTACTACGGTCATCATTTTCAACATATCCATATATCAACTTATTATGCTGTACACCTAAAACTAACAGAATGTTATATGTCAGCTGTATCTCAATTTTAAATAAATAAATAAAAGTTACCCTTACCCAAAAAAAAAGAAGCTGAGATTGGGAGTTCATTTTATTACTACAGCATATTCTAGCCTATCCTGACTAATATGCAACTTGTTACCATTTCAAAAGATGCTTCATAAACATACTGGATCAAAACAAACACTAACTATTAATAGTCCTCCAACCTCCTCTTGATTCAAAAATTAAAATCAGCCTCTAAAACCAAGGGTCAACATTTTATTTCTTCAAGGAAAAAAAATTGTTGGTTTATACTTACTACTTTATAAATCCTACAGGTATGGTGAGAGCTTATCATTCCCAAATTATCTCCTGTTTAATCTGCCAAGAAGTCACTTTTTCCCTTACCTAGGTTTGAAATTCCTTGAATTTCAGTTTCCTCATGTATAATATAGAGATAGAAATATTATAGAAATACTACCTGAAATGCCATGACAGAAGGGAAAGAATTTGAGTATCAGACAGACTGGTCTTAAATACCAGTGGCCAAACTGTGCCACATATACCCAGTAAGCAAATGAAAATTGGATTGGGGATGGTCCAGGCACTAGAATAGATGGTGGAGTGGAGAACACAATGCTAAAGGGCATAGCCCCTGCTGCTCTTTAGATGTTCACAGACTGATATCTGAGACTTTCTAACTTCAATCTTCTTACCCTACTCCTACTTCCTGCTGAAAGACCCATCCTTATTTATGTGTCAGGTCTCAATATAAACTCATTTCCAAAAGGAACCTTTACATGGTCTTGTAAGACAGAGTAGACACCCATCCTTTGTTCTTGCTCATAAGAGCAATGGGAAGTCCCATTATCTTACTACCTATACCTGCCCACTTCCCTCCACCTCTCATCAGCTCTCTAGTCCACATGATGTCCATCTCATGCCTGGACTACTGCAGTAGTCTCCTAATTATTCTCCCCATATCTTCTCTTGCTCCTCAAATCTACTTACTACCCTATAGCCAGAGAGACCTTTTCAAAAATCAAATCTGATCAAATTCCTGTTACTCAATATTGCACAGCCCTCATTCACCCATTAAACTTCTCACCCTCTTCCCAGTGCTCCTGGGATAGAGACGAGATCAAAAGCCTTCACATGACCAAATGCATGGCTTCACACACTTCCTCTCCCAATGCACACCAGCCACACTGAATTTTTTTTTCTTCTACAAGTCTTTCTCCCTCATGCAAGGGGCCTTTTTACGTAGTAGTCAGTCTGCTAGAAGGCTCACATATCTTCTACCCCTTTACCTGGGTTAATTACCATCTTTCAATCATTACTTCCTGGAGGAAACCTTCCCTGATAGGATCAGTTCCCCTGATATAAATTTTCATAACCCACGTACCTCTCCTTAGCAGGTATCGCTGTTGTGACTTATCCTTTATAAAAATTTACAAAATTCTTTGATTAGTGACTTTCCTCCACCACCCCAACTTCCCCTCCAAGCATAGCTCTAGGAGAGCAAGGACTATTGTCTTTTGCTTTGTTCACTTCAACTCTTGACAGTGTAGGAGCTCAATAGATATTTGTTCACTAAATCAACAGAAGCAACTGAAGCAATTTAAGTGGCATTGGGGTCTGGAAGCAGGTAGAATGTAATCAAACATATCCAGGCTAGAGCATATTGGAGGGTTTGGCTTGGTGTAGAGCAAGAAGGGACAAAGGAACACCAGTTAGGATGTTATACAATCCTGCAGGTAAGAGGTTATGACAGCTTGTTTGGGGGATGGTCGTGGCAGTTAGGGGAAGGGTATAGATTTTATAGCTATTAGGAATGACAAAAATGGCAGCACTTGGTAATGGCTTGGCTATGAAAGCTTGAGAGGGAGATATCAAGGATGAACCATAGGACTCAGAGCAAATCAGTGGGTAAGATGTCAATCACGAAGCAGAAAATCTCAAAAGAGGTCCAACATGGTAAGGGTACCCAGCAGATGATGCTTGGGTTTATTTATGAACTCACTGCAGTACTAAGCCCCAGCGTAAGTGGGCTAATAATTCTTTGCAAGGTGACTATCTGTTGTTTTTAAACTTCTGATGACTTGCAAAACTGCCAAGTCTTAGAAAACAATGCAAATAAGTCTCCTCCAGCTGAGAGTACTAGCATTTTTTGCCTTAACTACTTTTTAATGGAAATTGATAATTAGAAAGATATTAATCTTGCACCAACTTATTTGAACTGTTTGTTTCAAGGTCGATTTTCCCAACTTATTCCCCAATTTAAGGCAACCAATTTCAGATAATTAAGATGTTTTTAAACCTATTCCTTTAATGTTTGGCAATATAATAATACTTCTGAATAATAATAATTCTTCTGAAAAGAAATATGCTTATCTGTAGTAAGATGACCTTATTTATAGTATCAGCCCACTGTAGCCCACCTCTTTTTTCTAATAAGCTCTGAGAGTGTCTCACTTGACTTTCTCATTGGTTCTCTCAGTTCTGCATTTTAGAGACCAAAAAAACCTGGTATATGGAATTTTATTGGTAGAAGGAAGAATTTATAAGACCTGTGCCCCATACTCCTACAAGGATTTGGAAATAAGTCTGCCAACTTAGAGGGAGACTAATAAAAAGTCATTACTGCATAGTTGGGCATTTCCCATGGAGCTTTAATCCTGTGAGGAGTTTCATCTTGTTCACCAAATGGTAAATAATCCCTGAGAAGTGTTCAATATTTTTACCTAGGGGCTTGGTTTTGTTTTTTAGACTCCATATATAAGTGAGATCATATGGTATTTGCCTTTCTCTGTATGACTTACTTCACTTAAGTATAATGTTCCATCCAAATAGTTGCAAATAGCAAATTTCTGTTTTTTATGGCTGAATATGGCTATTGTAAATAATTCTAAAATGAACATGGGAGGGCAGATATGTGCTCAAATTAGTGTTTTCATTTTCTTCAGATAAATACCCAGAAGTGGAGTTGCTGGATCATATGTTAATTCTGTTTTTAATTTTTTGAGGAACCTCTATACTGTTTACTACAGTGGTTGTACCAATTTAAATTCCCACCAACAGTGCATAAGGATTCTTTTTTCTCACATTCTCACCAACACATTATTTCTTGTCTTTTTGATAATATTCATTCTGACTGCTGTGGTGACAGTGGTTTTGATTTGTACTTCCTTTATAATGAGTGATATTAAGCATCTTCTTATGTGCTTATTGGCCATATGTATGTCCTCCTCTTTGGAAAAATGTCTCTTTAGATCCTCTGCCCATGTTTTAATCAGATCAGTTTTTTTTTTTTGCTATTAAGTTGTATGAGTTTACATATTGTAGATACTGACCTCTTATTAAATATATGATTTGCAAATATTTTCTCCAATTTAGTAGGTTGCCTTTTGTTGATGGTTTCCTTTGCTGGGCAGAAGCTCTTCAGTTTGATGTCATCCCACTTTTTGTGTTTTACTTTAGTTGCCTTTGCTTTTGGAGTCAGATCCAAAAAATTATTGCTAAGACCATTGTTAAATAGCTTATTACCTATCTTTTCTTCTAGGAGTTTAATGGTTTCAAAAATTGCATTCAAGACTTTAATCCATTTTGAGTTAATATTTGCATATGGTATGGGATAATGGTCTATTTTCATTCTTTTGCATGTGGCTAATCCAGTTTTCTGCCAATTATTAAAGAGACTGTCCATTATTGTATATTCTTGCCTATTTTGCATTGATTAATTGATTGTATGAGCATTATTTCTGTATATGTTTATTTCTGGGTTCTCTATTCTGTCCCATTGACCTATGTGTCTATTTTTGTGCCAGTGCCGTACTGTTTTGATTGCTCAGAATTAAAGCATAGTTAAAAATCAGGGAGTACACCAAAACTACTAGAACTAATATCTGAATTCAGCAAAGTTGCAGGATACAAAATTAACACACAGAAATCTGTTGCTTTCCTATACACTAATGATGAACTAACAGAAAGAGAAATCAGAAAAACAATTCCATTCACAATTGCATCAAAAAGAATAAAATACCTAGGAATAAACCTAACGAAGGAAGTGAAAGACCTATACTCTGAAAAATACAAGACACTCCTAAGAGAAATTAAAGAGGATACTAACAAATGGAAATGCATCCCATGCTCTTGGCTAGGAAGAATAAATATTGTCAAAATGGCTATACTACTAAAGCAATCTACAGATTCAACGCAATCCCTATCAAACTACCAACAGCTTTCTTCAATGAACTGGAACAAATAATTCTAAAATTCATATGGAACCACAAAAGACCCCGAATAGCCAAAGCAATCCTGAGAAGGAGGAATAAAACAGGGGGAATTATGCTCCCTGACTTCAAGCTCTACTACAAAGCCACAGTAATCAAGACAATTTGGTACTGGCACAAAAACAGACCCACAGACCAGTGGAACAGAATAGAAAATCCAAACATTAACCCAAACATATACAGTCAATTAATATTTGATAAAGGAGCCTTGGATATACATGAGGAGATGACAGCCTCTTCAGCAGCTGGTGTTGGAAAAACTGGACAGCTACATGTAAGAGAATGAAACTGGACTACTGTCTAGCCCCATACACAAAGGTAAACTCGAGGTGGATCAAAGACCTGAATGTAAGTCATGAAACCATAAAACTCTTAGAAAAAAACATAGGCAATAATCTCTTGGACATAAACATGAGCAACTTCTTCATGAACATATCTCCCCGGGCAAGGGAAACAAAAGCAAAAATGAACAAGTGGGACTATATGAAGCTGAAAAGATTCTGTACAGCAAAGGACACCATCAGTAGAACAAAAAGACATCCTACAGTATGGGAGAATATATTCATAAAAAACGTATCTGATAAAGGGTTGACATCCAAAATGTATAAAGAACTCATGCACCTCAACAAACAGAAAGCAAATAATCCAATTAAGAAATGGGCAGAGGACATGAATAGATACTTCTCCAAAGAAGAAATTCAGATGGCCAACAGGCACATGAAAAGATGCTCCACATCACTAATCATCAGAGAAATGCAGATTAAAACCACAATGAGACATCACCTCACACCACTAAGGATGGCCAACATCCAAAAGACAAACAACAACAAATGTTGGTGAGGATGTGGAGAAAGTGGAACCTTCCTACACTGCTGGTGGGAATGCAAATTAGATCAACCATTCTGGAAAGCAGTATGATGGAGGTTCCTCAAAAAACTCAAAATAGAAATACCATTTGACCCAGGAATCCCACTCCTAGGAATTTACCCTAAGGATGCAGCAGCGCAGTTTGAAAAAGACATGTCCACCCCTATGTTTATCGCAGCACTATTTACAATAGCCAAGAAATGGAAGCAACCTAAGTGTCCATCAGTAGATGAATGGATAAAGAAGATGTGGTACATATACACAATGGAATATTATTCAGCCATAAGAAGAAAACAAATCCTACCATTTGCAACAACAAGGATGGAGCTAGAGGGTATTATGCTCAGTGAAATAGCCCGGCGGAAAAAGACAAGTATCAAATGTTTTCACTCATCTGTGGAGTATAAGAGCAAAGAAAAAAACTGAAGGAACAAAACAGCAGCAGACTCAACCCAAGAATGGACTAACAGTTACCAAAGGGAAAGGGACTGGGGAGGATGGGTGGGAAGGGAGGGACAAGGGGGAAAAAGGGGCATTACGATTAGCAGACATAATGTAGGGGGGCACTGGGAGGGCTGTACAACTCAGAGAAGCAAGTAGTGATTCTATAGCATCTCACTACGCTGATGGACAGTGAGTGTAATGGGGTAGGTGGGGGGGACTTGATGAAGTGGGGAGTTTAGTAACCATAATGTTGCACATGTAATTGTAGATTAATGATACCAAAAAAAAAAAGATTGCTCTGACTGTTCAGGGTGTTTTGTGGTACCATACCAATTTTTTAATTGTTCTATTCCTGTGAAAATTGCCATTGGACCTTTGATAAGGATTGCACTGAATCTGTAGATTGTGGTAGTATGACATTTTAAGAATGCTAATTGTTCCAATCCTTGAGCACAGAATATCTTTTTATTTATGTGTGTCTTACTCTGATTTCTTTCATCAGTGTCTTACAGTTTTCACTGTACAGATCTTTCACCTCCCTGCTTCAATTTATTCTTCTGTACTTTATTCTTTTTGATGTGATTATAAATGGGATTGTCTTAACTATTCTTTCTGGTAGTTCGTTGTTAGTGCAACAGATTTTTGGGTATTGATTGTATATCCTGTAGCTTTACCAAATTCATTTTTTATTTGTAACAGTTTTTTGGTGGAATCTTTAGGATTTTCTATATATAAAATTATGTCATCGACAAATAATGACAGTTTTACCTCTTCCTTTCCAATTTGGATGCCTTTTATTTCTTTTTACTGACAAATTGCACTGGTGAAGACTTCTAATACTATGTTGAATAAAAGTTTCAGGAGTAGGCACTCTTGTCTTGTTCCTGATCTTAGCTTTCAGCTTTTTACCATTAAGTATGATGTTACCTATGGGCTTGTTGTACATAGCCTTTAATATGCTGAGGAACATCCCATCTATACCCACTTTGTTGAGAGTTTCTATCATAAATGGATGTTCAATTTTGTCAAATGCTTTTTCTACATCTGTGGAGATGGTATATGATTTTTCTCTTTCATTTTGTTAATGTGGTGTATTATATTGACTGATTTGCAAGGGCTGAGCCATCCTTGCATCCCTGAAATAAATCCCACTTGATCATGGCAAATGATCCTTTCTATGCATTGTTGAATTTGGTTTCCTAATATTTTGTTGAGGATTCCTGCACCTATGTTCACCAGGGATATTGGCCTGTAGTTTTCTTTTTGCCGTGTCCTTGTCTTGTTTTGGTATCACAGTAATACTCATAAAATGAAAGGAGTAGCAGCAATGACAATAATGGAAGTGTTCCCTCTTCAGTTTCTTGGAAAAGCTTGAGAAGGACAGGTACTAATTCTTCTTGACATGTCTGGTGGAATTCACCAGTGAATTTGTTTGGTCCTGGACTTTTGTTTGTTGGAAAGTTCTTGATCACTGATTCAGTAATTGGTCTATTAGAAACTATTCCCTGTTAAAAAGTACCCTTCTATACATGGAGCTTTGTGTAGACTTTCCAAAGGAAGTTATATCTGAACTGGGTTTTGAAGTATGAAGATGAGTTTTCCAGGCAGTCAAGATAGAAAAAGGGACTGCAAGCAAAAAGAAGAGCTAGTATAAAATATGAGGACCTGAATTTTAATTACTTATGGAGACAATTAGATTACTTCTGCTAAATTCAAACAAATTACTAAATTATCTTTTTTCAAAATGGAATTAATGAATTGGTTCTTCCAAAACTGTAGGTCCCATCAACCCCACGTTTTTCCTACACAAACCAGGAAAGAAGATTACAAATGAAAAGGCACTACTGAGGCAGTGGCTGTAAACACCAACTCATCTCCACAGATGAGAGTTATAATATTATTGCTGCTATTTCTTGGTACTTGGAAGGAAATATTTTTTATAGTTTTATTAAGACTAAGTATTCTTCCCTAATCTAACTGGCCTTCCTGCTTATTAGAAGTATATTATGATCCTAGTATGGTATAAAGAAATCTCATTACCATTTTGCAATAAAAATCTTAGCAGTAAATAAGTTTTACCCTACAGTTAGTTTCAATAAGATAGAAAAAATGGCTGTTTTATTCATTAATGTAAGCTTGGAAAGCTGGCAATCAAAATGGGTCTCCACATACTGACTACAGTAAGGCTATATGCTGGTAATACTGCACATGAGCCGTCTTGTCGTACGTTTCCTATCAGAGCTGCAAACAACTGGTGCTTCTCAGGACTCCAGCTCCAGAGCACACACTGGAAACATTAAAGTAAAAACCTCAGAAGCTGGTGTGGTAACTCAGTGCTCGCGTATCCCTCACTGCTCATGGCCCTTTGCTGCCAAACATCGACAAAGCAGGATTCGACTCCATGGACTTAATACCAGTTCAGAGAGCTAGGATTAAATACCTTCTTTGAGCTGCTCTGCTGTGAGTCTGTATGAATGGGACCCTTTTTAACCTTCAGGATGGAGAAGCATAGGTAGCACAGATGTCTAAGAACCAAACAGCTGTCATGCAATTTATTTTTTGTTGCCGTATTACATATCAGCAAGAAGGACAAATTTATTCAGGCAACCAGGGCTTTTGAGCACAACATAGCTTGTGAACTTCATACATACACTCCTGAATTTTCTGGCTCAACACTTTCCTGGGAACAAAGAGAACCCAAATGCCACAGTTCTATGCTCAAAAGCATTAGTTTCTTTAACTCCACATCTAAGCTTAATAGTAACAAACTCTGTAGGCTCCATATCTTTCATAAAATAACTAATGTCTGATTTAGCTAAAATTAAAGAAAAGCCATAATACTCATTTTTGATATTATTTAGTGAAAATCTTAAAAGAAAAATAGTGACCCAAGACCATTTGCTGATGCAGCAATGAGGCAGTCATGACTTTTTCTCATAGAAATTAAGGGAGAAGGTTGGAGAGTTCTTTCCATGCTGAACACGGTGTGTGCAGGAGCTCTGCATCAATCTGAGGGAGGAGCCTGGCCCGCATCCCAGCATTAGGATTCGGAGTGTCATATATGCTGAGGCGTACGTCTACCCAGCACCAACACACCAATTAATTTAGACAAAATATTGAAAAATAAAAGTCATATAGATTGTTTCTTTCCTTGCAGACAAAAAAAAAAAAACTAGCTCACAGAATTTTTCCTATTAGTTAGTGGCAGAGACAGTGTTTCTATACTTGGATCCTTAACAGATTTGCTGATAATCATGATGTCATGTAGTGTACCTTCTTTGGTCCCCTTTGGGCTCTTCTCCAATGATAAAGACTTCTCTGACATTCAGCACCTGACAAACTGCTTTCCAGTTCCAAATTCAGGACACAATACATCCTGCTTTGAATCCCACTGCATCCAAATGGCCCATTCAGTGAATGTGCATCTCACTTCTACTAAAAATTTAATTAATCCAGATGCTCAGACTATTTGGGCTCATTTAACGTTCTGATTAACTCTGAATTAAACAGAGAATCCCTTTTGTTTCAATTTATTAAAAACATTGCTGAACAATGTTAGCTCACATTCTTGCATAAATACCAATACTTACAAAAGCTCTGGAAATAACCTTTTTCTTTGGTATCCCAGAAAGAGAAAGTTCCAATTCGGGCTTCAGCAGAGTAACTCATTTTCTGAAGTTCTATTTTTGAGTAGGGGTGCAGTCTGGTACTAAAATCTTGAAAGCTGTTACCCAAAACTTTATACACTTTTAAATATGAATCTAAAGTTTATTAGTTCAACTTCCCAACCCCATCCAAGCATTATGCTCTTGTCCACCTTCTTGTTCCTGTCTTTCCTGGATCTATTTATGCGGTGGCCTGGCCTGAAATGATATCTATAAGGAAAGATCAAGTCAGACAAATTTGGCCTTGGAGTTATTTTGTCCTGTCCATAAACCTAGGTTTAGATTTATCAGACTACTTATTAGGTTTGGGATTCTGGACAGGTTATTTATCCTCAGTCTCCAAGTTTCCTGATTTATAAAAAGGAAGTGGTTTGTGATTATCTTTAAGGTGCTTTCTTGCAATACCCTTTCACAAACCCATGACCTTCCTCAGCAACATTCAATCAACTGGGAAAATATTGATTGCTGACTAAGACAGTTTTCCAGGAATGATTTCAATCCATTTAAACCAGTGTCTAATCTGACACACAGAGCACATTATTTTATTCCTCTCTTAAAATGTTACATCAACCAGTGGTATCTTGTCAACTAAGCTTTATGGGGGACAACTCTGCAAATCCTAGTGAGCAGAGAGAATTTTTCTATTAAGTAAAAGTTGGATCATTTCATCCTTCATCCTTCGTGATGAAATATCCTATAAATTTGACAAAAACATAATTGCATTTGAAAGGAGCCTATTTGGCAGACTTCACTGAGAATCTGAAATTATTTATACCCCTATCTGCTGCCAGAATTTGGAACGATCAATAGACAATGGAAGATCCATTTGCTACTGATAAGCAAAGACCATTGGGATTTATTCTGGAACAAATATAAGAAGTTGTTATTTTTCAGTCCAACCCACAAGTTTAGAAAAACCATAAATCAGAAGAAAAAAAGAAATAGCATTATTATATACTTGGGGCATGTAATAATTTGGTGTCATGACCATTTCACTCCCTGGAAAATTTTTACAGTTGCTTTCATCTTCTATATTCTTGGATCTCAATCCAAATTGGTGGATTTGTTACTAGTTAATTTTAATAATAAAGACACCAATAGACTATCTATATTATATAGAGTATAATACATAAGGCTAGAAAGTCCATGTCTTTGCAATGGATCATGATTTTTCTGGTTAGTATCTTGGGTCTTTCTGATCTCAATACCCAAATTTAATAATGTTTTTGGGTGTGGTTATGTTCACAATGTCACAAAATGATGTGTTGGCAAGAATTCAATATCGTACTCCTCCTAAGGGTATTAACACTTTTTTCAAAGATAGCTAAAAATAAAATCTCACCCCAATCCTCAATCTCACACTCTCACACACACACACACACACACAATTAATCACTCTTATATCCAGCCTTCTATATCTGAGTAAAGATGACATTTACCTAAAGGAAAATATTACTAGACCATGAATTCAAGTCGCTCCAGCATGCAGAAGCAAAGAAAGGAAAAGCATGAAATGCCCTTCAGGTGACTTTATGTTCAGCTTTCTTTAGAATTCTACACAACCTCTTGTTTTGTTTTGTAATTCCCTCAATACATCTTAAAATGAGGAAGCTCCAATCTCCTTTTTCCTTCAATAGCTATTTCTTCATTTAGATACCTGTTTCTTTTTTCACCCTCAAACATGATCATTTATATAAAAGTGGGTCATAGGAAATTGTTAATGTCAAGCCATTCAAGATCTATTAATCTGCCTTCCAGGATTTAAGAGCAATATCTGACATTATCAGGAAGCAATTTCAGGTAGACTATGCTAGTATTTCCAGCATAATTCCCCAGGAAATGTCTTTGTCAAAAGAAAATGGGCAGTTTTCAATATCACACTTGTTTTCCATGTCTTAAAAATCTGAAATTTTAGGCTCAGGAGATTAAATAGAAATGAACTTTTTCATATTACATCTTATATGATTAACAATTTTGCGAACTGTTTTTGAAACAAATTTTTCAGTCCCAGATCAGTGTGAGGAAAACCCATCCATTGTGAACTTGGAGTCAGAAAAATCTAGGTTTGCTACCTGATCTGCCACTGACAAGCTATTGGTGGATCACATGCTCTCTGTTAGCTACACTCTGCTCTCTGCAAAATATGGATTTAAACTAGATGATCTTTTAGGTCCCATCTGACTCTATGACATTTCTACAATTCTTACCAGCTCATTCAGTCTGTTTACATTTACTAAATTCTGAGCCTGTACTGGAGGCTGGAGAATTAACAGATGACAAGGTGCACCCAAGCCACTCAAAAGCCAATGGGCAGAGCAGCAGGTGAGTGAACACCAGTGCCCTCTGAAGTACACCTGCACCTGCCAGGGATCCATGACACCCAGCAACTGACTCCTCACTTTCTTGCTACACACATATGCACCTCCATCCACACACACATATACCTACTCACTCAAGCTGCTTCCCACCACAAAAAGATAGCTGTCTTCCCGGTTCAGTGATCCCATATCCATTGTATTCTAATTCACATGGCTAAAACGCATCTTTTTAAATGGCTAACAATCAGTAGATTAGTTGTTAGAAATAGGAATGGGAAGCTGGAAACCCTCCCTCATGACATACAAAAGAAAGCACGGTTAAAATGATGTCCAGCTGTATAAGACAAGGAAAGACATTTCATTTCAGTTGTAACCAGCACTCGAAGAATGTAATTGCACTAAAATATCCCCATATTAGTTACTCATATTATACGAAATCTAACCACCCTGTATATATCGTGTTGGTTTAAAGCACTAGCCCCTGTTAAAAGTTGTATCTTCATGATAAAGATTATATGTTATGTCTTTCTAATCATTAACTGCTTGGTGTGAATTAATTTATCTGCTTCTGTTTTCTAGTGAATTGAGAGTCAAGCGTAGCTGGCATTGTGTAGGTGGGACTCTGGGGGCTGACCTAGGCAGGGGGTCGGAGGGGGGTTGGGCTTGGGCCCAAACTAGGCTGAGGGCTGTGGAAAACGCAGCCAAGAGCAGCCCACAGATGAGTTCTAGAGGCAAAGTCACAGCCGAGACCAAGAAAACAGCCCCAGTGAAACATTAACCTGGACTGGGTGGGGAAGCAGAACCCAAGGCCAGGAAAAGGGCCCATGACACCCTGACCCAGGGTAAACAGGGTCAGAATGGAGGCTGAATGTGGCATTCCATAAATTTCTGAAGACACTGGAATATAAAGTCACAGGAAATTTTTATAGAAAGCGATAAAGAGGGCCAAGTCCAGAAAGAAATGTGGCACAGGAGAAAAACATTAAAATAGGGGGAGGGAGGAGACATTGGCCTAAAACCTAAGAGAATATCTTGAGGATGAGTTAGAAAAAACTTTACTGACTTTGCGTTCTCTTGAAGGTGATGAAAAGGAAGAAATGTATCAGCAGTCTTGTTTTTAGCCATCAGCTGGTTTAGTGCCAAAAACATATCACCTCCTATTGAGGATGCAAAGGACACCAGGCGTCTCCATTTCCACTGGTCTCATTTCTCACCGGTGCTAGGTCCCCACCTTCCACATGTGTCCCCAGAGGAAGCAGCCAGGATGGGGACACGGAGTTTAGAGATGAACAGAGCAACTTAAATTCGTAAAATGGCATTTTCTTACCACTAGTTTACCCCCCAACATGTGGGAAGCAGCTGAGTCACACCTTCCCGTGCTGAAACCCCACTTTGCTCGGCCAGACTGCCCCCTAAACACAGGCACCACGCTTATCACATGTCATCTCTGGGGCTGTTTGTCTGTCTTCATCTCTAGAAAAATGTTCCGTGAGGGCAAGGCTCTTTCTCTGTGATCTAGTGTAGTCCCTTGTGCCTTTTAGAATCTGGGATATAGTAGATCCTTAATACATATTTGTTGAATAAATGAATGGAAGAATTAATTAATCCATCTCATCGCATAGATCAACCACCCAAATTTGAAAATATTCCTTTTTTGCTCTATAATAAATAATCACCCCAATCTCTCCAAATGGCAGTCTGGCCCTGAAGTTGCTTTGCCCTGATTATATCCAAGTCCAAGATAAAGGCATCTGCTTAATAACAGCTCTTTAGGAGCAGAGACACGCATGCAGTTTGGGGGCCCTGCAACATGAGCCAGAGGCTTTCTTTGCCAGAGGGGGTTCCCTTTTGCCTGCCCTTTGTAAGGGCTTCACTTCTAGTCACTTTCTGTTCATGCCCCTTTTTATCTTCCAATGGGGTTTTATAAAGGTGGAAAAGATAGGGAGACAGATGTCTGAAGAGATATGAGGAAGCCGTTTTGCCTTGATTTTAACTGCTCAAATGGCATGACACATGGATGAACGCTGCTTGGAAAGCAGCTCATTAGTGCCCCGGAAGCTGCAGAACCAATAAGGAGATGATGAAAAACAGGGCTGGTAAAAATGGGTCACAGAGGAAACAGAATGCTACTTTGTTTTCTCTGAAGAACTTGGGGTCAGATGTGGATATGTTCTAATATGATCCAGGAAGAGTCCAATAAAAATGTTTTTGAATTGTTTTAAGGTTTGGAAGTATATGGCTTTCATTTCTCAGCCGTCCTGGGTAATTCACCATCCTGAAAAATCTAACTCCCAGGGGCTACAGACAGGAAGCTCTCCAACTAATTCTGTTGGTTTCTCCTCTTTCTTTCAGATGAACACCAGCATCAGCCACACCAAGCAGACACGTGCAAGGGGGGAAGGAAGTACAGCCCTCGTTAGGTAGAAATTGTGTAGCCCTAGTGAGCTAGAACCAGAACTCCCCGTGCTCAGTTCGCTGCTTCCTGTTGCCAAGGAGTGAGTAGGTAGGTTCCAGGCCTTTGGGAGAGGAACAGGTGTGGAAGGCAGTTTAACCTGCAATGCCCTTGATGCAAGAGTGGTTCCTTCAGGGCTTCAGTCTCCTCGAAAGGACCTCTCCTGTTAGATACAGCATCTTCTCTGACCCCCACTAGGAAACTCCAAGAGCCATCCAGGTCCCCAGGTTGCTGCAGATATCTGTAGAGGGCAGATGACAAGTGGGGTCCTGGCTCAGGGCCATCCACACTAGCGACGTCCCCAGTTCCCACATGCACAGCACTGCAAAGGATCGACACACTTTGCATAAGGCAGAACCCTCATGTCAGTTCCTTGACCTGTGAAATAAGAGCTACAATTGGAAAAGCCAAGAAGCATCCCCTGAAACTGTTCCTCTGCCTCCGTGACTGAGACTGTGGATATCAAGCAGTGCTCCTCCTGGGGTGCACGGCGGAGATCAGTGCCACTGGCCAACACTGACTGCTCGTCATGCTGAGGGACCACCTCTTATCCCCCATCTACCTCCACAGTCTGGCCACTTAAGTAAACAGGTAGATCCCAGTGGGCAGTGGTGAGCTACCACAAACCAAACCAAGCAGTGACCTAACAGCAGCCGCTGGGCAGTGTTGTCCTTATTCGGACAGGTCAGCACAGCATCGTGCGTAGAACATGGCTGCTGATCTGATAATTTAATTCTTTTCAATACCCTTGAGGAAGGAGAGCTAGAAGCAAGTCACATTCTTCTGGGATGGGCAACAACATACATTCTGCTTTGTCTTAGGACGGCTAGTCCTCTTGTCCTCTTCACAATATTGTCTAAAGGGAAGTCTCTTATTCAGACACTCCAAAAAGCTGCATACTGGCCCGTGACATTGATGACACCGTGTTAACTGTACCTGATAGGCAGGAAGTACACCTGATAGGCAGGTACTCTGAATGTCCTGATGAGACACATGCAATCCAGAGAGTGGTAGAAAACCCTACAAGATTCAGGGAACTACTACACTGGAGAAGTTTGGAGAGTCGAGTGGTCTGGGGCATGCCAGGATATCTCTCTACAAGATAAAGAGCAGGTACGACATCTTGCACCTTCCCTCACTAAGAAAGAAGCACTGCTCAGAGCAGACCTCCAGATTTTGAGGTAGCATCTATCAAACTTAAAGATACCGCCCTAACTCATTACCATAGACTCAGAAATCTGATGGCTTTGAATGGAGCCCAGAGCAACAGATGGCTCTGCAATAGACCAGCAGGTCCCACGGTGCCAGGAGATAAAGACACTGAATTGGGTATTTGGCAAGCTCCAATAGGAGAATTTCAGTGCGAGCTCCTAGGATTCTGGAGAAAGACCATTTAAAAAGCATCTCTGGAGACTACTGGGTCCTCCCAGGGGCTGAGCTCTGATGATTGATCAAATGACCATGTGACTCTAGCTTCCCATCATGATCTGTGGGCTCTGAGAGGGACCAAGTCATAAAATCACACGGGTCCAGCAACACTGCATCGTCCAGGGGAAGAGGCGCCTCCTGGATCGGGTGCAGGCAGCGTCATCAGGCCCAGGTAACTGCATGAACAAGTGGCCAGGCTCCAGCATGACTCACCCTCTTGCACCAAGGCCTTTCCCTCAGCTCACATCTATGGCCTGCTGCTGGAATTCTGTATAACCAGAGGTGGAAACACCCTGGGGCTGGTTTACAGAAGGGTCAGCTTGATACGCTCATGTGAGCTGATTAAAGGATTGCCACAGTACGATGGTTTCATTCGAGCATGGGCCCGAAACGTGGTGGGGAGAGCAAGCCCCTTCCAGTGGGCAGAGCTTCAGGGGAGGCATCGGGGCATCCATTTCGTTGAGAGAAAGAAAGGATATACACAGACTGTTGCCTATTGATAAAATTCTTATCTGGTTTGTCATAAGTTTATAATGAACACAATTGCAAGATCAGAGATGTGGGGGCCTGGGAAACAGGCATGTGGATAGAATTATGGGAGTGAGCACAGGTGAGGGACTCTTTGTCCTCATTAGGTGCACGTTAACACCCTCCAGGAGGGGCACTAAACCAGCAGGGGACAGGCTGACTCGCCCAGCAAACGGCAAGCCTCAGTCTTTGGAAACCCTAATGCTTGCAAAATGGACAATGCAGAGAGAGTGTGGCCACCGTGCACAGACAGAGGCTGTGCGTGGGCCCGACACCAGGAACCCCTCACCAAAGCTGATCTGTCCACTCCCACTGCTGCATATCCAACCTGGAGCAGCTCAAGTCAATACTCATCTGGTATCACAATGTCCACCTACCAGAATGGCTCTCACATAACATCACCCAGACCAAGGGATGGGCTGGCCAGCAAAGGAAACAACAGTGGCCACTGCCTATGGCAGTCAGTGGCCCTACACCATATGGAACTGACCACACGGAAGCCAACAGCATGGCAGAGCAATGACACAGCCACTGGAAGTGATCTGAGCCACTAGCCCAGAGACGATATCCTGCAATGTGGATGCACTGCCCTGTAGGAGGTGACACATAACCTTGAGCCAGTGGTCCTTATATGGTTCCATCTCCTCAAGATGCAGAATATAAAAGTCTAGCAACCAAGGGATGGAAACAGAAGTGGCCCCACTCATCATAATTGCTAATGTCCCACTGGAGACGCACTTAGGTTCTGAAGGGTTAGCCTACCTTGTTTCCGGAAAGGAACACCTCTGCCAGGGGGCACAGGAAGAGTCCCGCTATACCTAAAATTATGGCTGCTGCCTGGTCATTTCAGTTTTTTTACACTGGCAGACCGGCATCAAAAAAGGTATATCAGCAGGCTGTTGTGACAGAATGGGGCAGAGAGGAATATGCTGGGAACACAGGTATTCACTAGGAAATATCTTGGGGTTTTCAAGCCCAGTTTTAACTCTGAAGAGGCAATTAAAGCAACTGTGGCCTGACAAGGCTGTGATAACTAGGGGCTCAGATCTCCCAGGGATGAAAATCTGGGTCAGCCAACCAGGCCAGCGGTCTGGGTTAACTCAAGTGCCAGCCATGGTGAGAGGAACCTGGGGTGGGGGGTAGACAGGGGAAATGACTCTCGTCAGTTACGGTACTGTGAACACCTGCACCGGGAGAGCAACTGCGGTGGCTTGTTGCACGGTTACAGGCTGGCCTGTGTCCCCCTCAAATTCACCTGTTGAAACCCCAACCACCAGAATCTCGAAATCTGACTGTATTTGGGGACAGAGTTTTTAAAAGGTAAGGAAGTTAAAATGAGGCCTTTGTGGTGGGCCTTTAGTCAATATGGCTGGTGGTCTTATAAGAAGAGATGAGGACACACAGAGACCCCAGGGGCATGTGCCCAAAAGACCACATGGGCAACTGTCTGCAAGCCAAGGAGGGAGGCCTCAGAACCAAGCGCGCCAGCACTCGGATCTCAGGCTTCCAGCCTCCAGACCGTGAGAAAATACATTTCCTTTGGTAAAGCCGCCCAGTCTGGCACTTTGTTACGGCTACCCAATGACACCCACTAGCCCTTCACTTGCAAAATCTTCTCCCAGAAATTGTATCCAAATGCGAGCTTAGAGAATCTGTGGCAGCATGGAGTGATTGACTGCTATGTGAGTGGCTCGGACAGTCAGAGGGGTAGGCATTGGTGGGGGGAGGTCCCCTTGGGTCCCTGTCACTGTGTCGGCACCCTGCCCACTCTGGCTTCAGAGCACTTCCGCTGTAGACAGCACACACCTTCAGTCATCTTTGGACAACTGGCCTCGGGGAAGTCACCCTGCTCACACAGGAGAACTGGGAATTTCCTCCCCACGCCCCACACCCTGTCATTTACAGGATGCTGACTTGGGACTAGAAGTGAGCTCTGCAACCACGGAACAGAACAGGGAGACCCTGGTTCAGAAGCTTCTGTCCCACATGTGGAAACAAGCTGAACTGAAGGACCCCTCAGCCCTGGTCATCACCCAAAGATGTATCACAAGCCAAGGAAGGGAAATGAACGTTATCACATCCTTTGAAAATTAAATGCCTAAAAAAGAGAAGCTTTCACCAGAGAAAATGTATATATTCATATAACCAATTTCTGACAAATGGTATCATTAGCGAAAAAATATTCCTTTTTCAGAGATTTAATTGTCAGAGACAATGAGGTGAATGCAAAGCATACACTGACAGACCTTCTGTTCAACAGATTTAAAAAAGATGAGGGGGAGACATGGGTACCCCTTTATGTCAGGTGAAGGTGGCAGCCCCTATTTGTCCCAGGGGCAGCTCCGGCGAAGGCTGTGTGTCTGGAACCCCTCTGAGGTGCTGGGAGCCTACACGTCACCTGTAAGCACCGATCTCGTCCTGGGGAGGCCAAGCAATTACCTTCAGTGTGGTCACTTCTCTCTCGTCTGAACCTTTCAGTTTCCTTATCTCTAAAATAAACCACTGTGGCTATTTTCAGTTTTGGAGGTGGCAGGAGGAAAGAAGGCTTATCGTTATTTATTTAATGATTTATAGAACTGTGCCTCCAGAAGGACCGGGGCCAGCTCAGTTTTGACACGTAGCAGAAAGACACCACAGGACATTTAAACACAGAGCAAAGAGGAGCCCGTGGGAAGGAAAGGACAGAGCTGGCATAGCAGATGTTACAGCTCAACAAATTTTCTACACCTGAGAGGTCATTATGGATCTCACTTTTGTAGTCACTAAAGGCAGAAAGAGAAATACGTCGTGGTTACCTGGCTTTGGTTTCATGACATCACACAGCTCATAAATTTCTCTTCAGAAACACAGTTATTTTTAAAACAACAGAGAGCCCTCTGGAAATGATGCTTTGCTCCCTCAAAGTCACCTGGATACAGAGGGCCTGAGGTTCTCAGAATCATCTCTGCAGTGAGAGCCAAGGTGGGGTGACAGTGGCTGTAGCTACCCTCTGTGTAGGGACCCAGAACACCCTGGTTTCTCAGAGACAGAGGAAGAAAAGCACAGCCCTCCACAATGTGTGACCACCAGGTCACTGGGGAAGATACTGTCTCCAGGCATCAAAGTGCCAGAGAACTGTAAACCCGCTCACCAAAATCATGAAAGAAGAGAGAGACTGGCACTTTGAGCTACGGTAGAGAAGACACACCAAAACACGGGCTCAGGCTGCCTGTATTTTTCCAACTCTGCAAACAAAGTTTCGGACAACCTAGTGTATTGTTTAAATTCATCTCCTCCACACACTGGTTTATTTACCCAAAGCAATAAATGCCTCTTGGAATGGCTGGCACAGTGATTTCCATGAGCAGGGAGCAGCTCCTTCCCAGCTGCAGAAATCTAACGGGCCTTCTGCATTCCCTATGCTGAAGCAGACCCACAGGCTGCTCAGTCACATTTCCTTCCTCGTGAACATGAAAGTTGTAATGGAAAATCATAGTGGTGGAAATGGTACTGACGGCAGCTCTGGAGGTTAAAGAGGTCTGTGAACTCTTGTTCCTAAACACTTGGAGTTCCCACAGGCTCATTCCTCCCCTGGATCCAGATGGATCACCTTTTTCTTGGATTCTGTGGCCTGCACCACAGTCTTCAGAATGTCCATCTCCTTTTTCTTTTTCCTTTAGTTGGCCAGAATTTATTTCTATTTCTTAACTTATAATACACATATGAATCTTGAATAGGATTCTTGCAAGTGACACTGAGAGACACAGGAGCAAAAAATATAGCCAATGATTATTATGAGCAAGAAACACAAGCATGCACAATAAAATTAGAAAGGACAGCACAAAACTGGAGGGCAGGTGGGGTACAGCATTAACCAGTGTCATGGCCCCATATTGAAACAGGTGCTGTCCCAGGTTGAGTTATGTAGAAGAAAATGCTGAAAAGTTTGGGCACAAAATGCTTACAAAGGATTAACATCTGTAACTGGAAGAGAGAGGAACCAAGACAATGCAAAACAAGAAATCAAACTGTGATGCCCAGCCAAAATATCCTGTTGGTCAGCCCTGGAGCAACAGTGCTGATGCAGACCCCAGAATAAGCAGACATCTGGAGGATGCCTCTGGTCATCCCCACAGTTGGGTAGCAAGTCCTCCCTGTAAGGGAGATGTAGACAGCTCATCTCTATGTCTATCAGAGTCCACTCTTGGTGCCATTTAAATCCTCTTCTCCATCTTCGTTCAGGGAGCACCTCCTCCTGATTTCCAGTAGGCTTCTGTTCCTCAGGAGAGAAACTAAAGGGAGGTTGTCTGGTCGGGAGAACTACTCCTCCTCCACTGTAGATGACCCCAGGGGCTGTGGCTGATACCACTGTCTCCCCCACCAACTATCCATCCCCGATTACCACCCTGTTAGCTCCCAGCTCTGCTGGTCTCTTTCGCTTACCTGGAGCCAGGAGCCAGACCATCACCTCTGACACATGTCCTTCTCAGGCTGGGGGTGCCCTCTCTGTCCATTTACACTCACAATTGTGAAAGACTATAGCAAGAAGCACCCACATGGATCATCTGGGTTCTATGCATATTCCTCCCTACCCCAAATGTATAATAGCAGCCACACTTTCTCCAGATGCTTAGGGCTAAGACCATGACGTCTTCTTGCCTGTCCTCATCACAGGTTGCCTAAACTGCTCCGGTGGCAGCCATTCCTTACAAGTCAAAGGGAATCTTACTGTGGCCCCAGGCAAAAACGTTTCCCCTTTGGGACGAGGATCTCTTACCTCTGTAATCCAGAGTTGGAGGGATAGAAAACCAAGCCATTCTATTGATTTCTGGGAGTGACGTAAATCTCATGTCAAACAACTGCTAGAACTATTGCAACCTATACAGATTCAGCAGCACCGTTCATTGGGCACCTGTTATGAACCAGGTCAAATTTCATTTGACCCTCCCGACACAAGATGAAGTAAGTGCCCTGCTTATCTCAGGCTATACCTGAGGAGAACAAGGCTTACAAAAGGGAAATTGCTGTCTCCAGGTCACACAGCTAATAAAGATGGAGCCAGGACAGCCTTGTTCTTGCTATTTTGTAGCATTATATAAAATAATTAGAATTTAGCAGCAAAGCCAAAAATAAAAGAGCAAATGCATGTTGATGTAAGAAATGACTTCATAGTGCTCTGTATTTGCTTGCCAATTGGTAAGTGACGAACTGGTTTGGCTTTATCATGTTCATTTATCAGTTAATTATTCTTCATACTCTCATGTTTCAGAATGGCCCTGAATCTTTTCTTATTATCATTATTCAATTAGAAACAGTGCCCCAGTTTCCATCCTTCAATAAACCTTGGAGTGGTGTTGCTATGTGTATATGTAAAAGAATGATAAGACAGCCTCTTATTCTAAAAATATGTTGAAGCAGGAGAAACAGGCTGTACATTATTATTTTTTCTAAAGAAGTTCAAAATGGCAGCTCTCTCAGCTCATTAATTCCAGAAATAGCTCTATGAAGATGGCCACCAAGGAGCTTCCCTATGTTTCAGGATGAAGGGGAAGTAAGTGGATGGGAAGAAGCGAACTCAAGACCCCAGGAAGAGCCATCTTATTAAAGCCTAGGAGGAGCTAAAATCAGCCCTTAATTCAAAGTCACGGTCAGGAGAAGATTTCTCCCTTGGGAGCAGGTGGAAAAGGGTATGAGAAAGTATTTTTAGAGATAACTTGTTTTTAATCTAGAAAGGAGAATTTGTAGATGCATGGGTTATTCCATTATTATTCCCACTCTCCTGTATGTTTTCAAACTTTTTAATATTGAAAATCTTTTTTAGAGATTTCTAGAAAGAGAGAGAAAGGAAGGAAGGAAAAGACAATTTTTTTTTTTCTACACACAGGTATCTCTTCTTCCAAAAAGAAAAAATAATTTTTAGAATCAATTAATAAAAATAACCATCCCCAGCTTTTCTTGTTCTACTACCTTCCAAATTTAAAAACAAACAGGAAAAGCAATATCTATGGGCTCCAAAATGACCTGGATGGAATGTGCGGCTCTATCATTTACTAGGGGTGTGGCTTGGGGTCATTGAATCTCTCAATGCCTTGCTTCTCTTATCTGCATTATGGGGATAAGAAAACCTAGCTCCCAGAGTTTCTGTAAGACTAAATGAGATGCTTTACATATAATGCCTCTACCATAAAGCAACATCCATTAGTGAGACCTCCCCCCTGCTCACTCCTTTACAAATAAACTGGCTTAAAAAGAAAGTTCTACCTACCTAAGCAGCTGAGCTCTTCAGGTCATTTTCTGAGGCAGCATTTTGCACATGAGCCCTCTCTGCAAGTGAGCCAGGACCGGTTTACTCCTGGAGTCTTACAGTGGGTCCTGTGCACATAACCAGGTGTCTCTCTTCAGGGTAGTGTTGGGAGAAGCAAGTACACACGGTGACCTGAGTCTCTACTAAGCCTCTATTTGCCTGGCTCTGGACCCGGTATTTTCTGTGGTCTAATGATCCCTGAACCTGCTCTGAGGCTTCCTCACCCTCCAGATTCCCGGGATTTGCAATGCTACTGCAGGTGAACAAGGGGTGGGCCAGGGAGGGGCAGGTAGAGACAGCAAGGTGGGGAGGTGGAAGGCCTATTCAGAGAGAGGGAAAGAAGAGGACGCATTCTGCCAATGTGATGGGCAACACCTTCCCCAGGGAGTGACTCAGCACAGAGTGGGGTTTCCTCCATTTTTCATAAGGCTTGCCAAGAAAGAGCAGAATCAGAGGGAGTAAGCCCCACCCAAAAGGAGGGTAGAAAGACAAATT
Source organism: Smutsia gigantea (assembly GCA_032199065.1). Taxonomy (NCBI): domain Eukaryota; kingdom Metazoa; phylum Chordata; class Mammalia; order Pholidota; family Manidae; genus Smutsia; species Smutsia gigantea. The sequence continues at coordinate 11,441 of JAVSCE010019313.1, read as the reverse complement.
TTACATATGGTTCAGAGGCTCAGAAGTACTCCTGGAAAAGAAGATAAAAGGTTTGTAAAGTGCTGCCTTGGTAGACCTCCTGGGCCTCTCCTCCATGGAAAGGAGAAAATCAACTTCCTCTATGGCCAGTTCCTGTCGAATGGCACCAGTGCGCCTCGCTGGCCAAGCAGAGCACAAATGGCCCAAACTGGTGACCAAACCCTTGTCCACTATGAGCCCATTTCAGTTTGGTCTCCAATCAAGATGCTCTTGCCAAGACTAGATCGAGTGCCAACATTATGTACCTCTAAAACACCCTGTGTTTTTTTCATAGGAATTATGCAATTCCTTATGCACCTACTTCTTTAAAGTGGGTTAAGCCAAAATACTGATCAGGCAGACTTATTTTTATTTCCCACTCATGGTGCCTTTACATGTATTCTGTGGGGGTCATTTTCTTCTCCACCCCTGAATGAAAATTCAAGCAGCACCATTTCTTAACCGACTACTTTAGGAAACAAAAGATCCCCTGGAAATTAACTAAAATGTTCTATTTGGAAGGTCAGTTTTACAGCTGAGGTCCTGCCCCTCCCACTTCCCCTTCCCCATCTATGCCCAGGCCAGCAGGAAGGCTGCCTGGGGGAAGGAGCTGTGGTGGGTGCTGCCCTTTGCCCTTCCTGTGCCCCTCCTCCACACTGATTCACTGTTCCCAACCCTCCCAGGGTTGGAGCTTAAGGAGAGAGAAGAGGTAATATTTGGGTTTGAGTTTGTTCTCCTCAGTCCTTGTCCCCACTGCAACAAAGAATTGAAGGACAGAGACACCGTAGTGAAGCAGAGTTAAGGTTTTACTGAATACACTCCAAGGGAAGAGCAGGCCAGAGTCAAGGTAGACAAAGGCAGGCTTACTTGAATAAAGCAGAGAAGAGGGGAAAACAGAGGGAGGAAAGGGAAGCCCACTGATCTCCTGCTCAGCATAGGGCACAATCCCTTGCTAACTCCTAAAGCCAGTGTCACCTGGTGTCCAGTGTCTGCTAGAATCTGCACAGCATGGGAACCAAGTCTCTACCACCCTAGGAGTTGAGGGAGCCCCAGAGGATGGATGGAGTGAGATTATGTTCTGAGAACTTCCCAAAGGCAAAGAAAGAAGATTTTCAGGCAGGCTACTAAAGAACATGATCACACAGCTGCAGTTCCGTCCAGGTCACCCAGGTGACAGAACTTGCCCAACAGTAAGGAGAACAGAATAGTCAGAAGGTGTTTTCTGGATTTGGTCTGTGTCTTCACAGATGTCCATCATCACCTAGAGCCTCTCCGTGCAGAGCAAATACACCTCTTCTCCGGCTGAGAGGTCCTTCCTTCCATGAGCTCACCTCTTCTTAATCAGGGTCCGGGGATTCCTGAGGATTCTTGAGACTCTTGCAGGGAATCCACAAAGTCAAAACCATTTTCATCATAATACTAAGAGGGGCTTTTCCTTTTTCTCTTGCTTACTCTCACAGTGCACAGCGGAGGTTTAAAGAAGCCATACAGTGTACTCATAATTGCCTGAAAAGGCCATTCAAATACTCCTCCCTTTTGCAAGTATATACCTGAGAGGCTGACTTTCTTTCCATACTTCAGCCAAACAGTATACACAGTGATTGGATGCAGGCACAGAGTCCATTGGGCTTCTATTAAGCCAGACATAAAAGAGATTTGCAAAAATATAAAACAATGCCACTGTTCTCTACAAGTCATTTTTTTCATTTTGGAAAATTAGTTATTTTCATTTAAAAATGTTATTTATGTTAACATATAATAAGACTATTGCTGCTTTTTTAAATGAAATCATTAATGAACATTTACATTTTTTCAGGTTTAATTTCTAATAGTAAAAGTTGATAACTATAACACATATAAACAAAAACTCCTCAAAGCCCACATTATTTTCAAGCTGTAAAAGATCCTGGGATCATAAAAATTGAGAACCATTTCTGTAGCCCTGAATATCCAGAACCAATTTCTTTTCTGCTGAGATGGACCTGCAGCCCTTTTATACAGGACATAAAATGTCATGCTGACACCTTGCATGACCGTGTCTGACCCATTAATAAAACTTTTCCTCAACCAACTGGTAATACAGATCGCACTTATGCAATTTCTTCTCTGCAGACACAAAGGAGCTGGCCTGCTTGGTTTCTGCTCCTTTAGACTTCTCAGGGTGAGTCAGCACAGGTTCACTAGCCCTTAAACTGCCTGGGACATATATCAAATGCACAGCTCAGAGGAGAAAGCACCATGGCGACTGTCCTTGTGCATGAGGGGTGGGACTTAATCCAAAGCCTCTCTCTAAAACTTCTTACCCCTCCTCCAACTCTCAATCTTTCATCCAAGAAGGAGTTTCACTTAAGAACACTGAATTCTCAACCTTAACATTTCTGTCTTCTGAGCCCTGTAATACACTGCTTATATTCCTTTTATGGCTTTAAGGTCTGATTGGCTTACAGCTGGTTGCAGTCATACACAAACCTTGACCAACCAGAATGTAAGTTGCTTGAGGGTCTGGCTTCTGCATTTTTCAACCCTTGTACTTAAAAGAGTAATGCTGACTACCTGTCAGTGGACATTAGAGATGCTAATTCTAATCTCTGGAAAGCAGATTGTCTGAAGGAGGCTTGCTCTCAGGCTGAATTCTCAGTCATTTTTCAGGCATCTGTTCTTTCAGATTCCTTCCATATTATTGGTAAGGAAGGTGAAGCAATAGCACAGGAAGGATACCCTGGGGACTGCCTGAGATGAAAGCCAATCTTCACAGCCTCATACAGCTCTCAAATGAGGCTGTGGTTACCATCAGGAGCCTTCCAGGAAGGCAGCCACAAGTGCAAGACAAACTATGGCTGTAGCCATTTCTGTCACCCTTCATAGTACCCCAAACAGTGACATCATTATCTCCCATTTTGCACACAAATGTGGGCAGTTGATAGAATCACAGAGATTTCATGCAAATAGGAACTTCAGACATTTTCTGGTCTAACCCCTCATTTGCCAAGGAGTTACGTACATTGTTCCAGTCTGTTGGGCTAACTAATGGGGAGCTCTCTATCTCTCCTCTGTGATTCTGTTGACCCCACTAATTCTTAATGTATATGGCTATAATACCATGATGTATCATGGCAGAAGCAGTGATAGAGTCTGACTAGGAAGAGAAGCCTCTGAGGAAGACTCATAAAGGGAGAGAAAGAAGATGGAAGAAAGGGAAAGGAAGAGAGTAAAAAGGGGCAGAGGAAGTAGAATGCAGCTCTGGACACAAAACATAAAAACTCTGTGTGCTGTTTTACAAGAAGTAAAACAGAACAAAGCAAATCAAAATCCCCACTGTTCCACTCTTCTTCCCACATAAGGCCATGTATTTTGTTTTCTATTGCTGCAGAGCAATTTACTGCCACAGCAGCTTAAAACAATTCTCATCCATTATTTCTCAGTGCTGTGGGTTTCAAGTCCTAGCACGACTCAGCCAGCCTCTCAGCTCAGATGCCAGGAGGCTATAATCTAGGTGGAGTTATCAGATGGGCTGTGTAGTCTGGAGCTCTGTGTCCTTTCCCAAGTTTATTCACATTGCTGGTAGAATCCAGTTCATTATGGTTGTAGGACTGTAACTCCAGGGGGGAAAATCCTGGGGCAAAATACCTCTAAAACTGAAATCAGTCAAAGGGAGGAGTAATGTTAAGAAACCTGTTTATTTCTTACAAGCAGTCGTCTGGTTTCTCTTGAACAGGCTGCAGCAGAAGAGAGCTCCACCCAACCTCTCTGGTCAAGATAAACCCTCACACACCTTTGTAATTACCTATTGATATGTAGGTGAACTAAATTTCTCCACCCTTTGGAAACACCTATTTATATGCAGATCCACTAAAGTCCAGTGAGAGATTCTGGAAATATTGCAATTTTACCCACAAGGACTCATAGCAATTTGTCTCTCTAAGGCCAGTAAGAGAATGCCTCTACTGCTTTGACTGTCACTGCATTTTGGAGGTGCCCAGTTCCAGCTCTTTAAGGATTCGCCTGATTAGGTCAGGCCCACCCAGGATAATCTTCTTTTGTTAATTCCTTCGACTGTTTAGAACCTAATCATGGGAATGATATCCCATCATAGTCACTGGCTCCACCCACACTCAAGGAGAGGGGACTATGCAGGGTGTGTACACCAGGGGCAGGAGTTTAACGGGCCATAATAAAATTCCGCCTACTATAGTCCATCCTCTGCCAGAGGATTTATCCTTCTACCAAGTATAAAATATGTTCACCTCCTCCCAAGTTTCCCAAGAGTCTTATACCATTATAGCATCAGTTCAAAGCCTAAAATCTAGACCTGCATTCCCACTTATTTTCTAAAGATGAAAGTAACAACTCTAGCCTCCTGTAAGTTAAAAGTAGAGTTATTACTTTTAAATAAGCAGACATTTGTTACACAGGAACACCATATCTACCCTCAAAGATTGTTTCTGGTTTGCAAACCAGAAGTGCTTCACTAACTTTCCAGTCATTAGAGGCTTGAAAAATCTCCATATATATATATATATACATACATATATATGTATATATATATATATTTTTTTTTAAAGGAACACCAGAGGCTGTTCTCTAAGTAACACCCACATCCAGTCTCTGGCCCTGTCACTCCACCAGCTGCTTCAGTTTCATAATCTGTGGAACTGAAAGGACATCATCACCACAAATGGTCTCTGCCCCTTACTCACTAGTCATTCTAAGCCAGGACCATGATAATTCTTCCAATTCCTATCAGACATGAGACAACAGGTTGAAGTAAGCTGGCCAACAGCCCACATCTAAGTCATCAAGGAGAGCCTGGGACAGGCTGCTGCCATTTGCAACTAGTGTTTAGATTCAAAGCAGGCATGGGAGAGAACAGGAGTTAGTGAGAAAATATCTCTTTTTCTTTATCTTTTCCTAATACATGTCCCTTATCTCTCTCTGGACTTCACCAGCCTTCCTATTTTTTTAAATGTTTACTAATACAACTGACACATTATATTGTATTAGTTTCAGCTGCACAATAAAATGATTTCATATTTGTATACACCATGAAATAATCACTGCAATGACTAGTTACCATCATCCATCACCACACAGTTACAAAATGTTTTCCTTGTGATGAGAACTTGTTAAGATCTACTCTCTTAGCAACTTGCAAATATGTAAATACAGTATTGTTAACTATAGTCACCATGCTGTACATCACATTCCCAGGACTTACTTACTTGTAACTGGAAGTTTGTACCTTTGGACCCATTTGTACCCATTTGTCCCATCCCCGTTCCCCCACTCTGGAAATCACCAATCTGTTCTCTGTATCTACAAGCTTGGTGCTTTGCTTTGTTTTGATTCATTTGTTTTTAGTTTCCAATATAAGTGAAATCATATTGTTTGGCTTTCTCTGTCTGACTTACTTCACTTGGCATATTGCCCTCTAGGTCCATTCATATTGTCACAAATGGCAAGATCTCCATCTTTTCTGTGGCTGAGTAGTATTCCACTGTATAGATGTACCACATCTTTTATCTATCCATCCATCACTGGACACTTAGGTTGCTTCCATATCTTGGCTATTGTAAATAATGCTGTAGTGAACAAGGGCATGCAGATAGCTTTTCAAATTAAAAATTTCATTTTCTTAAGATAAATACCCAAAAATGGAATTACTGGATCATATAATAGTTCTATTTTGAATTTTTTTAGAAACCTCCATACTTTTTTCCATAGTGACTGCACCAAGTCACATTCCCACCAACAGTGTATGAGGGCTCCCTTTTCTCCACATCCTCACCAACACTCGTTATTCCTTGTCTGGTTGATAGTAGCCATTCTAGCATCTTTACGACCATTACTTTGAGCTCTTTGTCAGCTAAATTACTCTTCTTTGCTTCATTAAGGGTTTTTTCTGAGGTTTTTACCTTGTTCTTTCATTTGTAGTATTTCTCTATTTCCTCCTTTTGCTTGATTTCTGTGTTGTTTCTATGAATTGGGTGAAAACAGGCCCTTCTCCCAGTCTTGACGGAATGGCCTCACACAGGAGATGAACCTTCTCATTCAAGCCTGCTCTTGCTCGTAGATGTGTCCCCACCCTTTGTGACTGTGTAAGCTGCCCGATCTATTTTCACTAGCTCCAGTTCCTGAGGGGGCGCCAAGAGGGAGGCTCTCCATCAGCACCTAGTTTCAGGCTGATTGGGAGCCACAGCCTTGGGCAGCAACTTTTAAAGTCTGCAGATGTACACAGTCCCATGGGACAACAGTCATAAATCCTGCTGGCCTCCAGATCGGCAGCGCTGTCCCCTGTGCCCAGGCGACTGTACAAGCTCCTTTCTGGAAGGTACCCCGGCCTCTTAGATAAATGGCTTTAGCAGATTACAAAAGCCTAAAATTGTTGGCAAACTTGCACTTAAGAAAGTAACTTGATGCTAATCAGCTATCAAAACATGGAAGATAGTTAAGTGAGGGAAGGGAACAGAGAAGTTAAGTTAGATCTGTCTACATAGTAACACCACCTCAGAACATAGACTCCCTCAGGGCAGGGGAATTAAAGCGCTCCCTTATCTCTGCACAGAACAAAAGCAGAAAATACTCTGAAAGTCTTTGTCCCCATAGTTTGGAAAACCCATGTTCAAAAGAATTTATCTAACAAAGAAATTGCATTTTTTAAATTAGCTCACAGTTTACCAATCCACTTCAAATCACCATAAGCGTGTTCCTATCTAGATGGACCTAATTCCACTCTACAGTAAAAACTCCTGACATTTTAGTTAGCCTGAGCAGCCTGTCTCGGGTAAACACATAAGTTCCTTTAGGATTTCTGAGACATGACAAACAGCCGTCAACCCCAGAGTGCAAGGTTGGAACCAGAGCTGAAGGTGGACTTTGCAAATCAAACTTCCACCAGTCACAGCAAATGTTACGCGGACCTTCAGACCCCGGGGAGAGCTGAGTGCAAACAGCTGGCAATATTTTACCTGAACCCCCCTCACCAAATACCAGTGAATCCCTGGGGGTTGCCCAGATAACTCAGATGCTTCGTTTATAAAGAGCTTAAGGGTTGTTCTTGTCCAAGCATTCAATGAAAGATGTAGACCTCTCCATCTTGCTGGCTTTCTCTTGAGACTCGGGGTCTCATTTCTTCTCTTCCTTGATTAACTCCATTCCAGAACAGGGCAGAATAGAGCCGGACATCAGGGCCCCCATGGCTCTCCTTCTCACATCTTCTTCTCGCTCCCAAAGGGCAGGAGTGTGCCAAAGCCCTAAAGTTTCCAGTGTGGCCGTTGACTCAGCACCTTTTCTTCCATGCCTGCATGTCCTGCTCCATCTGTGCTGCACCGAGTGTCCCCGGGGCCTCCCCAGCACCAAAACCATGTGTATTTGAGCGTTCTCTCAGCAGGCACTGCTGGGCACCTGCTGGACACAGCCCCTGTGTGAGGCACAGCCAGGGGATGTGAGGTGCATGAGGTACAAAACGGACATAATCTCCATGGAAGTAGATAATCAGGAGAGGGTTGAAGAAAGTGCTTTGAGCTTACAGAAGCAGAAAGAGATCACTTCATAGGAAACCAGGGAAGCTCCGTGAAGGAAACTATTTTAGAGCCAGAAGGATTCAGAGAAATAGAATACAAATGGACATTTTCTAAGGAGAGGCAACCGTGTGGGTTTAAAAGCACAGAAATGAGAATGCTCAGGAGATGGCCGGGAAAGGGGTAGCTCTACTTAGCTACAGTGTAGGGAGCTCACTGGGAAAAATGAAGAGGGGCGTAGGACAAATTATGCAGTGACCAATGTTTTCTACACCTTCCAAGGAATACAGTGGTCCCATGGAAACTGAAAGCAACTTTTCCCCTTTATCTCAACAGTGCCCCTCTGCGAGGGTCTGATTTTACTGTCCTCTCCAAAAGAAATGACAGCAGCGGAAATGACTGGCCACCTCGTAGAGGCACTGCATGGTTTCTCTGTCTCTCAGAAGAGGCCTAATTTGGTTCAGAACTCTTTCCTTTGGTCATTTGTCAGCCTGATGGATTCAACTGACCCTTTATAGGAGGTAGTGCAATGTGCAGGCTATACTCCAGTTTGATTGTATTATTAACTGCTATAACAACCAAAATCAAAGACTTCCCAGTCATTAGGAAGAGCAATGGTGCAGGGTGACCTGGGGAAACAGCCAACATGCAGGAGAATAGAACAGCATTCAGCGTGGTAGCATTCATGTGCACGGAGCAACCCTGGTCCCACATCAACAGTGAGGCCTCCCGAAGAAAAGGCAAGCTACCCTGCTGCTTTGGAGTCTACGCTGCATGACAGGGGCTCCAGAGGTAATGTGAAAATGCAAAACTATAAAAGTGGCTGCTTGAGAAATGATAGGAACTAAAAGGATCGTTTAATATGAGCTATGTGAATGAGCCACAGATCTACAAGCATCTGATTGACTGAGAGAAAAATAGTTTGTGTTTATTAGCCTATAGAAATCAAAGAATGGAATTTTTACATCATAAAAAAATGTCCTAAAACAATCTACTTCTAGTACATTAATTCATTTCTTTCGCTTGAAAGATATTATAGAGACCAGCCAAATTCTTCCCAAGTATTCGTCTATTGGGTATTTATAAGGTATTAATAATAGTACAAGCACAACTTATTTTTCATTTTCTCTAAAGAGAGACAAGAGGAATGCTAACCATTTTTTTTAAATGCCTTCCTATAATAAGGATGGTGGTTACTCATTTATATATTCATTCCACAAGGATTTATAGGGCCCACATTTTGCTGGGCATTAAAAACATAAAACTATATAAGAATGCCCTTTCCCTACTGTACAGTGGGAAAAGACTTCCATAAACAAAAGATCATGGTAGGAGTACAAACAAAATGCCCTGGGAGCATGGAAATATTTAATCTGGGGTAGAGAGAAAAATGGTGTGATGAGGCCTCCAAATGAGGTGTGTCCTAGGCCAGGTGTTCAGTGGTGCATAGAAATTATCCTAGGAAAGGTCTAGAAAGCCCTCTTCAGGCAAGCAGTTACAGAAGATACCCACAACACTGTCATGGAACTGCAGTAGTTGAGCAAACCTGAGAAAAGTGGGCAAAGAGAGAGGGAGGAGGGGAGGCTGGCCCCTGGGCTAACAGACCTAATAGGTCACAGCCAGGAGTCTGGGCTTTACCAAAGGCAATGAGGACCCAGTGAACAACTTTGAAAAGGTGAACATCATGTTCATAACTGCTTCAGATCTGTTCCAACTTATGGACCACGGAGAATGTGTTAGAGGAAGTCAGAAGCACAGAGAAAGCAAATTGTACCCCTTTCGAGACAGTGAACTAATCTGTGGCAGTGAGGACAGTGAGAAAAGGAAACATTCCAGAAATAAGGAGGTGGATCAGAAGGACTTGGTTTGGATGTGGAGAGTAGAGGGAAGGGTTTGGGATTAGGGCAATGGTGGACGGTGGGGCATCTCATCAGTACAAGGATTCTCAATAAGATTAGCAGGCGCTTTCCCAGCGGAAGTCAAGCAGGCAGGGGGGTTGATATACTTAAGTGTTGCAAGAAGAAAACTGTCCAACAAGAATTCTCTTATCTGTTAAACTGAATGAAGACCTTCCCAGTGGAGCAAAAGCTGAGGGAGTTACCCCTAGACCCACCCTACAAGGAAGGCATGAGGCCTTCAGGTCAGAATGGATGGGAAGTTACTGTGGACGGTTCCAGAGCTTCTATTTCAGATAATGAACGAGTCCTGCAAGTGGGTGGTGGTAGTAGCTGCACAGCTGTGAACATGCCACCAAGCTATACGTTGAAAGATGGTTAAAATGGCACGTTTAATGTTACATCTATTTTACCACAGTAAAATATAAGAATAACAACCTGAAGTGGTGTTTTATCATCTGAACCCAAACCACGATTGGCATACAAATCAACCAGCTGATTTCCTTAATTCAATCAAATAAACCATTATTGGTTTCATTTTTTAAAAACCTATCTGTGGCCTGAATAATGAGATTTTTCAAGTACTTGACGCAGGATTTCTGTGTGCACAGTCAGAGTGTGGCAATGAGATGCCACCAATATCGAGGAACAAAAGTCTTCAAATAAGACCATTCTCAATAAACTATAGCACTGTAGGACTTAAATCTCCAAACAGGCCACATCCTATTTTTTAGCAGTTTCTACAGACCATTGATAAAGTACAGCCCAGCTGTAAGAGCTACAAATGATTTTTAGGAGTCTCCCGTAGAGCTATACCCTCCTGACTGCCTCAGGGTCCGCACTTCGTACCCTTGAGGTAATCTGAGGGCCTCATGCTTCCTCAGTGTACATAAACTGTTTTATTAGGCATGAATCTACATTATCACATGGTATCATGTAGGTACCTAAGAACTTAGGCAAGTACCCTGTTTCCTAGAGGTAGGAACGTGGAAGACCCAAGGAGCCCCACTGGAGGGCCCCAGAGGGGAGGCCACCGGCTGGAAGGACATGAGAAGGTACCTACGATAAACTTGGCCAGAGATGCCAAAGAAATAACCGTGGCGCAAATGTGGGTTCTGCCGCTTAGTGCTGTGAACATGAGCAATGTCTCCAACTTTGGAGACAAAAATAACCTCAGAGCCTCACTCGGTTCAACCCCAGATTCCTGTGAATGTGTCCACACAGCATTCCTGCGAGGAGCAAATCCATTTTCAAACAAACGCTGGGCGCCTCCTGGAGCGCACCCTGCTCCAGGGCCTGAGGATTCAGCCGTGAGCAAGAGAGAGGCCCTGCTCCCGTGGGGCACGGAGGAGTCTAGTATGGGGGCAACAGAAACTAGCATGTAAGTACAAAACGGGTCAGGTTGTGATGAGCACAGGGAGGAAAGACATAAAGTGACAGAGAACAATAGGAAGTGATAAACTGAGCAAAGACTGGAAAAGCACTGAGCCACATGGGTACCCTGAGACAGTTCTTGAGGAGTCTGGTGAAAGCAGGCACAATCCTAAATTCTCTACAGGGACTGACTCTTTAAACCCCATATATTATATGGTACAGAAGATTAGCCTTGTTTTGCAGAGGAGAAACTATACAGCAGGTAAGAGCTAAGTGACTTGCAATGCTGCCTATCTAACAAGTTATTATTCAAGCAAACATCAGGTGGGAGTGGGGTTTGAACCCAGGTGAGGTGGCCCAAGCCCATGGCTTCCCCACCATCCCACAATGACTCAAAGGGTCAGGAATTTCAGATAGAGGAAGCTGAGTCAAGGCAAAGGCCTTGTGGCAAGGAGAGGGCTTGCCACACCTCAGGACCAGTCACAGATCAAGAGAGGATTTCTAGAGCGAGGACCAGGGAGGTGCAGGGCTAGATCCTGCAGGGTGCTGAGAACCACTGCAGGACTTAAGTGCTCAGAGTAAGACTGACCCACAGAAGGATTTTGAGCAGAAAACTAACATGATCTGTACAAGGTTT
>JAVSCE010019312.1:0-102323 GCA_032199065.1 Smutsia gigantea | reverse complement strand
ACAGTGATTTATCTCAATCCAGTGGTTTGCCTCAACTAGTCCTGTGTGATCACAGTGGTGGCTTCTGCTGGGATTGTTGTGGGCAGGTCCTCCCTCTGCCTGCCCTGCAGCGATGGCAAGCCTGCGGGGTTAATGGGATGGGTGGGGTATTTGCAGAGTTAGTTGCACAATGTGCTCTCGGTGGTGGCATGTCACCTGGTTGTGGAGCCCTTGGGTGCTTGGCACTGGCAGACATTTGTGTGGTGGGAGGACGTGGGCATGCGTAGGCAGTGAGTCCCATGTGGAAGGGCCTGCAGTCTCACAGTGGCAGCAGGATGTGTGTGGTGTGTTTGGCGGGAGGTGGGGGCGCATGGGTGAGCTGGGATAGCCAGTCGGGCAATAGGAGGCTGCCCTGGTGAGGAGGCTGCTGGCACACAGCTGCTGCAGCAGCACATCCTGTGGGTTCCCTGTAGCAGCAGTGAGGTGCACCCAGGTTGGCAACCGGTGGGGAGGAAGGAGCTTTTGGAAATGGCTCCTGCAGGCATCTCCCCAGTTAGACTGAAACAGGACCGTGAAAGCTGGGAGAGTCTCCCCGTGGCTACCAGGCAGCAAAGTCAGTGGATGCTGGGCTGAGTGAGCTGGTGTGTTGGAGGCGCCTGAGGGCTGAGCTGCCAGTGAGGGGGATGGAGCACCTGGGGCTCCTGAGAGTGCTCGACCTGCTGGGCCAAGGGAGGGCTGGGGAGGTATCAGCCACCTGCTCTTTCTCCTGCAGAGACAGCCCCATCCAGCCCTTGCCCCTCTGGCACCCTTCCCATTACTGGGAAGTCTTTCAAACTTCTGCCTCTGTGTTGGATCTTGGTGGGACCAGCAAAGCATGCCTGTCTCCACAGGGGCTGGAGTCTCAGCCTCCCAGAGTATTCCAGCTATCCCTGGTGTCCAGTCTGCTAATCACCAGAACCCAATACAGTGTGGACTCATGTTCCCAGAGCAAATCTCTGGGGCCAGATGTGCAGAGTTCCTGGGCACTTATGCCATCTCTCTTCCTTTAATCTTCCTCCCTCCTGTGTGCTGGGTTGGGGAAGGGCTGGGGTCCCTCTTGGTGGGGGCTCTGCCACTTTACCCTTTTTTGTATGATCTTCTCTTCTTCTCCACGTCTAGGTGGTCTGTTCTTCAGGCCTCAGGTTGTTTTCAGGGTTAGTTGTATTTGCTGTAGTTCCTTCCTTGGTATGTTTGTGGGAGGAGGTTTCTGTCCTGCCTTCCTCCTCCTCCATCATAAGGCTCCCCCCAGCACAGAATTTTTTTCTTTCATGTTTGATAGTCAGTTTGCTTTGAAATGAAAAGGAAAAGGATTTCTTAAAGAGAAAATAACTTTTTAATAAGATGTTAATAATTGCTCTTTCTCTGCAGGGTAAAATGTTTCTGTTTTGTGGCAAGACTTGCTTTGAAGAATACAAAAAGAAAAATAAAGTTATGGCAATGTGTCACTACTGTAAGCTGCACAAAATTATAAAGGAGACTATCCGATTTTCAGGGGTTGATAAGGCATTCTGTAGTGAAGGTAAAGAAAAACTTCACTTTTAATTACAGAGCATGACGTTGGTATGAAGTAATTTTTGATGAGTTGGGCTATTAATCTACAATTAATTTTTTTGGTATCATTAATCTACAGTTACATGTGCAACATTATGGTTACTAAACTCCCCACTTCATCAGGTACCTCCCACTTACCCCATTACAGTCACTGTCCATCAGCGTAGTGAGATGCTATAAAATCACTACTTGTCTTCTCTGAGTTGTACAGCCCTCCCCGTGCGCCGCCAACATTACGTCTGCTAATTGTAATAGCCGTTTCTCCTACTTGTCCCTCCCTTCCCACCCATCCTCCACAGTCCCTTTCCCTTTGGTAACAGTTAGTCTATTCTAGGGTTCTGTGAGTCTCCTGCTGTTTTTTCCCCCCCCATTTTCTTCTTTGCTCTTATGCTCCACATATGAGTGAAATCATTTGATACTTGTCTTTTTCAGCTTGGCTTATTTCACTGAGCATAATACCCTCTAGCTCCATCCATGTTGTTGCAAATGGTAGGATTTGTTTTCTTCTTATGGCTGAATAATATTCCATTGTGTATATGTACCAATCTTCTTTATCCATTCATCTACTGATGGACACTTAGGTTGCTTCCATTTCTTGGCTATTGTAAATAGTGCTGCGATAAACATAGGGGTGCATATGTCTTTTTCAAACTGGGCTGCTGCATTCTTATGGTAAATTCCTAGGAGTGGAATTCCTGGGTCAAATGGTATTTCTATTTTGAGTTTTTGAGGAACCTCCATACTGCTTTCCACAATGGTTGAACTAATTTGCATTCCCACCAGCAGTGTAGGAGGGTTCCTCTTTCTCAACATCCTCGCCAGCATTTGTTGTTGTTTGTGTTTTGGATGTTGGCTATCCTTACAGGTGTGAGGTGATATCTCATTGTGGTTTTAATGTGCATTTCTCTGATGATTAGTGATGTGGAGCATCTTTTCATGTCCCTGCTGGCCATCCGAATTTCTTCTTTGGAGAAGTGTCTATTCATGTCCTCTGCCCATTTCTTAATTGGCTTATTTGCTTTTGTTTGTTGAGGTGCGTGAGTTCTTTATATATTTTGGATGTCAACCCCTTATCGGATATGTCATTTATGAATATATTCTCCCATACTGTAGGATGTCTTTTTCTTCTACTGATGGTGTCCTTTGCTGTACAGAAGCTTTTCAGCTTCATACGGTCCCACTTGTTCATTTTTGCTTTTGTTTCCATTGCCCAGGGAGATATGTTCATGAAGAAGTCACTCATGTTTATGTCCAAAAGATTTTTGCCTATTTTTTTTCTAAGAGTTTTATGGTTTCATGACTTACATTCAGGTCTTTGATCCACCTTGAGTTTACCTTTGTGTATGGGGCTAGACAGTAATCCAGTTTCATTCTGTTACATGTAGCTGTCCAGTTTTTCCAACACCAGCTGTTGAAGAGGCTGTCATCTCCCCATTGTATATCCAAGGCACTTTTATCAAATATTAATTGACTGTATATGTTTGGGTTAATGTTTGGATTTTCTATTCTGTTCCACTGGTCTGTGGGTCTGTTTTTGTGCCAATACCAAATTGTCTTGATTACTGTGGCTTTGTAGTAGAGCTTGAAGTCAGGGAGCATAATTCCCCCGTTTTATTCCTCCTTCTCAGGATTGCTTTGGCTATTCGGGGTCTTTTGTGGTTCCATATGAATTTTAGAATTATTTGTTCCAGTTCATTGAAGAAAGCTGTTGGTAGTTTGATAGGGATTGCATTGAATCTGTAGATTGCTTTAGGTAGTATAGCCATTTTGACAATATTTATTCTTCCTAGCCAAGAGCATGGGATGCATTTCCATTTGTTAGTGTCCTCTTTAATTTCTCTTAGGAGTGTCTTGTAGTTTTCAGAGTACAGGACTTTCACTTCCTTCGTTAGGTTTATTCCTAGGTATTTTATTCTTTTTGATGCAATTGTGAATGGAATTGTTTTTCTGATTTCTCTTTCTGTTAGTTCATCATTAGTATATAGGAAAGCAACAGATTTCTGTGTGTTAATTTTCTATCCTGCAAGTTTGCTGAATTCAGATATTAGTTCTAGTAGTTTTGGAATGGAGTCTTTAGGGTTTTTTATGTACAGTATCATGTCATCTGCAAATAGTGACAATTTGACTTCTTTACCAATCTGGATGCCTTGTATGTCTTTGTTTTGTCAGGTTGCCATGGCTACGACCTCCAGTACTATATTGAATAACAGTGGAGAGAGTGGGCATCCCTGTCTTGTTCCCGATCTTAGATGAAAAGCTTTCATCTTCTCGCCGTTAAGTATGATGTTAGCTGGGGGTTTGTCATATATGGCCTTTATCATGTTGAGGTACTTGCCCTCTATACCCATTTTGTTGAGAGTTTTAATCATGAATGTGTGCTGAATTTTGTGAAATGCTTTTTCAGCATCTAAGGAGATGATCATGTGTTTTTTTTTCTTCTATTTGTTGATGGATTTTCGAATATTGTATCATCCTTGCAACCCTGGGATGAATTCCACTTGATCATGATGTATGATCCTCTTGATGTATTTTTGAATTCGGTTTGCTAATATTTTGTTGAGTATTTTTGCATCTACGTTCATCAGGGATATTGGTCTGTAATTTTCTTTTTTGGTGAGGTCTTTGCCAGGTTTTGGTATTAGAGTGATGCTGGCTTCATAGAATGAGTTTGGAAGTATTCCCTCCTCTTCTATTTTTTGGAAAACTTTAAGGAGGACGGGTGTTATTTCTTTTCTATATGTCTGGTAGAATTCAGAGGTGAATCCATCTGGTCACGGGGTTTTGTTCTTGGGTTGTTTATTGATTACCACTTCAATTTGTTTGCTGGTGATTGGTCTGTTTAGTGTTTCTGTTTCTTGTGTGGTCAGTTTTGGAAGGTTGTATCTTTCTAAGAAGTTGTCCATTTCTTCTAGGTTTTCCAGCTTGTTAGCATATAGATTCTCATAATATTCTCTTATAATTCTTTGTATTTCTGTGGCGTCTGTCGTGATTTTTCCTTTTTCATTTCTGATTCTGTTTATGTGTGTAGATTCTCTTTTTCTCTTAATAAGTCTGGCTAGGAGTTTATCTATTTTGTTAATTTTTTCAAAGAACCAGCTCTTGGTTTCATTGATTTTTTCTATTGTTTTATTCTTCCCAATTTTATTTATTTCTTCTCTGATCTTTATTATGTCCCTCCTTCTGTTGACTTTGGGCCTCATTTGTTCTTCTTTTTCCAATTTCAGTAATTGTGTCTTTAGACTATTTATTTGGGAATGTTCGTCCTTCTTTAAATAGGCCTGGATTGCAATATACTTTCCTCTTAGAACTGCCTTTGCTGCGTCCCACAGAAGTTCTGGCTTTGTGTTGTTGTTGTCATTAGTCTCCATATATTCTTTGATTTCTGTTTTGATTTGGTCGTTAACGCATTGATTAATTAGGAGAGTGTTGTTAAGTCTCCATGTATTTGTGAGCCTTTTTGATTTCTTTCTAAAATTTATTTCTAGTTTTATACCTTGGTGATCTGAGAAGTTGGTTGGTAGAATTTCAATATTTTTGAAATTACTGAGGTTCTTTTTGTGGCCTAGTATGTGGTCTATTCTGGAAAATGTTCCATGTGCACTTGAGAAGAATGTGTATCCTGTTGCTTTTGGGTGTAGAGTTCTGTAGATGTCCGTTAGGTCCATCTGTTCTAGTGTGTTGTTCAGTGCCTCTGTGTCTTTACTTATTTTCTGTCTGGTTGATCTGTCCTTTGGAGTGAGTGGTGTGTTGAAGTCTGCTAAAATGAATGCATTGCTTTCTATTTCCTCCTTTAATTCTTTTAGTATTTGTTTCACATATGTTGGCGCTCCTGTGTTGGGTGCATATATATTTTAAATGATTATATCCTCTTGTTGGACTGACCCCTTTATCATTATGTAATGTCCTTCTTTATCTCTTGCTACTCTCTTCGTTTTGAAGTCTATTTTGTCTGATACAAGTACTGCAGCACCTGCTTTTTTCTCTTTGTTGTTTGCATGAAATATCTTTTTCCATCCCTTCAACATTAGTCTGTGTATATCTTTGGTTTGATGTTAGTCTCTTGTAAGCAGCATATAGATGGTTCTTGTTTTTTTATCGATTCTGTTACTCTGTGTCTTTTGATTGGTGTATTCAGTCCATTTACATTTAGGGTGATTATCAATAGATATGTATTTATTGCCATTGCTAGCTTTAGATTCGTGGTTTCCAAAGGTTCAAGGATTGCTTCTGTACTATCTAACAATCTAACTTAACTTTCTTGTCAAGTTATCGTAAACACCGTCTGATGTTTCTTTATTTCTCTCCCTTCTTATTCTTCCTCCACCATTCTTTATATACTAGGTGTTTTATTCTTTGCCTTTAGTTAATATTTGTATGGTCTCCTCTCTTTGCTATGATTTTATTTTCTCTGGTGACCTCTTTTTAGCCTTAGGAGTGCTTCCATCTAGAGCAGTCCCTTTAAGATATCCTGTAGAGGTGGTTTATGGGAGGCAAACTCCCTCAGCTTTTGATTGTCTTGGAATTGTTTAATCCCTCCCTCAAATATAAATGATAATCTTGCTGGATACAATATTCTTGGTTCGAGGCCCTTCTGTTTCATTACGTTAAATATGCCATGCCATTCTCTTCTGGCGTGTAAGGTTTCTGTTGCGAAGTCTGCTGATAGTCTGATGGGTTTTCCTTTGTAGGTGATCTTTTTTCTCTCTCTAGCTGCCTTTAATACTCTGTCTTTATCTTTGATCTTTGCTGTTTTAATTATTATGTGTCTTGGTGTTGTCTTCCTTGGGTCCCTTGTGTTGGGAGATCTGTGGGCTTCCATGGACTGTGAGACTATTTCGTTCCCCAACATGGGGAAGTTTTCAGCACTTATTTCTTCAAAGACACTTTCTATCCCTTTTTCTCTCTCTTCTTCCTCTGGTACTCCTATAATGCGAATATTGTTCTGTTTGGATTGGTCACACAGTTCTCTTAATATTCTTTCATTCCTAGAGAACCTTTTATCTCTCCCTGCCCCAGCTGCTCTGTATTCCTGTTCTCTGATTTCTATTCCATTAACAGTCTCTTCTGTCTCGTCCAGTCTGCTGCTAAGCCCGTCGATGGCTTGTCTTATTTCTGCATTGTCTTCCCTCACTTCCTCCCTTAGCTCTTGCGTACTTCTCTGTAGATCCATCAGCATGGTTATGCCTTTTATTCTGAAAATTTTTTCAGGAATATTGTGCATGTCCATTCCATCAGGCTCCCTCTCTGTGGTTGTCTGGCTGATCTTAGTCTGGACCATATTCGTCTGTCTTTTCATGGCGATTGAAGTGGTCGCTGGTAGGCGCCCCGTGTGTCAGCTGGGAGAACAAAGTGCCTTCCCTCTTGTTGTTCTTGCCCTTCTCCATGGCCTGACCTGTTTTACTGCACACTGGGAGGCAGTCTCTGGGATAATCCCCTAACCTGCCTGTGTGTAGGGTCACCCTCAGCTTAGTGTATAGCACTGCGAGGGTTTGCTGTCTTGTTGCTGGTGTTCTATTCCCCTTGGTGTCTTCTGAACCTGGTTCTGGGGTCCTTGCCGCTTAGCTGCACACCTGCTGGGATGTGATTCTGTGAGGATGCTGTGGGTGGGGCCACCCCTCCACTGTTCTGCAGCAGCAGCGGCTCTGTCGGACCCTTTGCGGCACTGGCCGGGTGGAGTGGAAGGAATGGCAGGCTGCTGCTCTTTGTGGGAAGCGTTGGTGAGGCAGCTGCTGGCCATGGGGTCTGAAATTCCCCAAGAGACCCAGCCTGCTGGGACGAGTGCGCTGGGACGATTTTGTTCCACTGTTGGGCCCTTGTCTCTTAATACTTAAAAAAAAAAGGCGCACACTTTTCTTTTGTCCCGTGGAGCCGGCTGAGAGGACCCGGTTGCGATCTCGTCTCAGATCCTGCACTTCTGTTTTTCTATTCTCTGATACACCATGCGATGTGTGTCAGTGGTCTCAGTGCAGATCACTAGGGCTGGTTATTTAGCCGGTCTGTGTTTCCACTCCTTCCCCGCTCTGATTCTTTTCCTCCTGCCCTTGCGTTGAGGTGGGGGAGTGCTCGGGTCCCAGCGGGTTATGGTTTTGTATCTTTCCCACTTCCTGAGGCACTGAGTTCTTGCAGATGTAGCTGTAGCCTGGCTGTTGTACTGTATCTTCTGGTCTCTCTTTTAGGAATAGTTGTATTTGTTGTATTTTCACAAATATGTATGGTTTTGGGAGGAGATTTCCGCCGCCCTGCTCACGCCGCCATCTTCCCAGAATTCCCCTCTATAATTAATTTTTAAATAATTTCTGTTTATTAGGTATAATTTGAATCTTTTTAAATTGAGATGTTACTTAACTTTAAAGTCTGTCCTTCTAAATGTTGTGATAATCTCAATAAACACTTTTGAAATATAATTAGGTCAATGGTATTCATATAGAGTATAGAAAAATCTCTTCCTAAGTTTAGTTATATCCAGAGATCGTTTTTGTTTTTGTATCCCTTTGTAAAGAGGTGACTTAAGCAATTACTGCTTCTTGGTTTTAGAAACTTTACTCTTTGATGTGTCTGAATATAGAATGACGTAATATTGAAAGTATGTTTAGACAGTGATAGGAGTTTGTTTCATGAATATAGAGACTATTTTTTAACCCAGTGGTAGGTAATTGTGTCAAGTATTTAGAAATTAGCTCAAGGTATCTCAGACTGTAGAAACTCACTCTACCTCCTTCATGTTAATGTAAATTTGATGTTTCTTTCTTTCTTCCTTTCTGGTGGTCAGTTTGCAAATTCCTTTCTGCCCGTGACTTTGGAGAACGATGGGGAAACTACTGCAAGATGTGCAGTTACTGTTCACAGATATCCCCTAACTTGGTGGAAAATCGATATGAGGGCAAGTTAGAAGAGTTTTGTTGTGAAGACTGCATGTCCAAATTTACAGTTCTTTTTTATCAGGTAAATGTAACATACTTTGGCTTTCTAAAGTTAATACAAATTTTTTTCTATTTAAACTATGTTCAGATTATGTGAAGAAAAATTTGGTGTTTAGAACTGGGTAAAATAAATTATGAGCTCGTAAGGCAAAATTCAATTGAATAGAAACATGAAACTTTGGGGTAAAAAGTATAGGATTTATGGAGACTTTGTTGTTTGAGGATATGTTCTTTTCATTTTTTGCTTTTTTATAAAGCACATTGACCTTATTTATAACTTTTAGTTCTTTCGAATTAGAACATAGTTCTGTTGCCTTAAGTGGCTCTCATTCAGAAGGTTCCTTTGTGGAATTTGAAGTCAGACTTTGTTCTCA
The DNA here is from genome assembly GCA_032199065.1 of Smutsia gigantea. NCBI lineage: Eukaryota > Metazoa > Chordata > Mammalia > Pholidota > Manidae > Smutsia > Smutsia gigantea. The sequence goes on along the minus strand of JAVSCE010019312.1, from coordinate 93,460 downwards.
CTTTATAGGTCAAATGACTATAACTGATTACACCCACCTCCTTTAAAAAAAGAAAATCACGTTTTTGAAAGACTAACAATGAAAGCTACACTTAATTGAATTAATTTACAAGTGATCACATTCAAAGTTAATTAATTCATAATTAATGCTTCGTTTAATCTTCACCACAATCCCAAGAGGTAGGTGTTTTATTGCCAGTTTATAAATAAGGGAGAGTAAGGTCCAGGGAGGCTAACTAATGTTCCGTTGAAGAAGCTGGGAGGTGACAACTAGCCAGCAGCTGTAACACTGCAGTGAAACCAGAGCACTTGCTGACTTGTCTACCTTCCCACAAAACAGAATTTTGCAGGGGGTGGCATGTCTTTTTCATAATCATATGATGAGGACCTATCTCGGAGCTTAAGACAAAGGATAGTTAGGTATTAGTTGATGAAGCAAAGTCTTTATGACTCCAAAACCCATATTCTTTCTGCTGCAATATGCCGCCTCCTAACTTTATAAACACTGAACTATCTTTAGTTTCCTCCATTGGTAATTTTGAAAACAGGAGATCAACTTTTGTGTTCCTTCAATGGAAGTCATCTATATGAAACACATTATAAAGTGTATATATTTTAACCACAATATTTTAAGGTAGGAACCTTAACATTTTGTGATTTTGACTAACATATATCCTTTTTTTATAGTGCCTCTTGTTTTATTATTAGTTATGTTACTTTATAGTATTAAGCCTATCTTGTCTTATATTTCTTTTTCAGATGGCCAAGTGTGATGGCTGTAAACGACAGGGTAAGCTGAGTGAGTCCATAAAATGGCAAGGAAACATCAAATATTTCTGTAACCTGCTTTGTGTCTTGGAGTTTTGTCATCAAGAAGTTATGAATTACCCTCTTTCACAAAATAAAGGTAAAATTAAACTTGGCTAGTGTGGGATCTTTATGTCATTATTAGGATATACCATTAGCACCCACAATTGTAAATAATACAATAAAAACAAAATTCACTGGTTTCAAGTAGACTGAATTTCCTTAAATTTTCCTGTAACAATCCTTAAAGAAAATTAACCCTGATGCTTTTTGCTATCATAATCAAACACACCAAGGAATCAATAAATGTATAAGGACTAATTTCATAGGAAAATTAGATTTGATTGTTTTTGATTGAATTTATCTATACATAAATAACTTACACTAAGGGATATATGTGATTCAATAAACTAGAAATGAAAATAGAAAATCAAGGCAAACAAAGTGAGAGGATATAAGTATGTTAGTATGGTTCTGCGTCTGGCATAAGATTTGATCCAGAACTTGCTTGTAGCCAAGGAAAAAGAACAACACATTAATTATATAAAAACAAAATAAAGTAGACCAGTTCTTCATGGGTAGCAAGGTTTCTCTTGGCTAAGAATAAAATAATTTTGCAAGTAGGACAGCTAATATGGTCAAAATATCCTAAAGTAGCTCCCCTAAGTAGCACTTCTCCAAGTTAGATTTAAAACATTTGATGTTCTGTTCTCTGATCTAAGCCTGGAGTGCTGCTGAATTGACAGAATCCATATGCTTGGTGCTTAAAGCCTGGCCCTCATCTGCCTTTGCAATCTTATTAATCATTACCTCAGTCCCATATGCCTTGTGCTAATCTTGTGTTATCCATTCTCTAAGACTAGTCAGATTGGTGGTGGAATTTTCATTCTATAACTGGTTAACAAAACCAGTGTTCTTATGTGGATGGACAGTTACTTCACCAACTTATTTATAAAAATTGTTAAATTTTCACTTGAAGCAAGTTTAGGTGTAGGAGTTTTAATATTCAGTGATAGAAAAGCCCAGTTAATCCTGAAGCTAATACCTGTATTTTTACGTTGAATAACATTTGAAGTTATAATTTTAGAGAATCAGGCTCTCTTTAGAGAGAACCAAATGAACACTAATCTGACCCAGAATCATGGAGTTATACAGAGTTAGATGTTTGCATTGCACCTTGAAAACTTACTTGCTAAACAGGGTTTTTTTGTGTGACACTTTTATTTATACTAGGTCTTACCTTCTTGTTTATTTTAATCAGGAAATATTTCTAAGGTGCACACTGCTTCCGTGGAACTTCCCTCTGCAAGGACAAATACAACACCAGTTATAACCAGTGTAGTGTCATTGGCAAAAATATCTCCTGCCCAGCCCAGGGCGAGCACTAATGGTGTCTTAAAAGGTAAGACTTGGTGTAAAGGTACTTGGTTAAACTGAAGAGGTGAGTGTTGTCTAGTCTAAGTAACTCTTCTTGGTAATATTTACATTTACACGTACATGTTGAAACATGCCTCTGTATCTCTGAGGGAAGTGGGTAACAAGCAAATGGCCTGGGTAAGGCAGGAAGTGGTGTGTATAGTCTATTTCTTAAAAAACCAAAATAATTGTAATAGAGCTACTGTTACCACTGGAAATTCTAATGCCGTAGGATGGGGCTGAGGCCCAGGGTTCTTCTTTTTACAAGGCAGCCCAGGTGATACTGATGACGAGTGTCCTTAGACCTTATTTTTGAGAAATTCTGGAATAGACTTGAGCCTACATTAGTGAGAGGAAAGCAACTTCTTGATTTTAATGTTTATTTCTTTATGTTCTGGGGATAATGTATGTTTTGATTTGTAACAGGTGCAGTTATTAAAGAGGCAGCAAAGATCATTGAAAGTGTAAGTTTTATTGTTAATATTATTCTTCATAATGCCATTTGGGTTTATTTTCATTTTGGACATAGCCTTCTAATGTATACCTGAGTACTATTCTGAATTCAGCTTAGTCTTTTTAAAAAGTAGAGTAATATGCACTGATTTTATTTTCGAATCTTAAAGTTAGATCATTAATAAGAATGCACTTCTGATTTATTGTTTGTGTTCTGGCTCCTTAACTTCTTTAAATACATGTTAATTCCATCTGGTTGCTTATTTTTCTCTTACTACATTCAAGTATTTTTGTTTTAGACTAGAAAGTCTCTTGAAAAAGTTCAATATAGTGTCATTTTGGGCATCTTTGAATTAGGTGAGGCTGAACACAGTGCAAGTAAAAATGTATTTAAATTCCTACTTTATGTCTCAAATTGGAAATACTGTAAAATTTCCCAAAATTAAAAAAAATTTTTTTGAAGAAATGTATAATTTCAAATTTGGTTAGCTGAAAAAAATCACAAACTGTGTCATTGTTGTCCTGTGTCAACATCACTTTAGCAGAAAACAGAATTCCCATCATCCTTTATCAATAACACATGAACCTAATGTGTCAGATTTTAGGTTAATGTTTTTAGTGACTGTTGCTCTCTTTAACATTGCTCTTGATTCAATTAAAATCTTTTTTTACTACCATATAACAGTGTCATTCAGGTTTGTGAAGTAAGTGGTGGTCCTAGTGCTAAAAAGTGTGCCCAAAATTCATTAAATTTGGAACAGAAGTTAGATGTGATAAAACTCTTCAAAGAAAGCCAGGCCACTGCTATGATATCCCATGCTGTCAATTTAAGAGTGCACCCTGAACAATATTAGAGATAATGCTCAAAAAAAACAAAAGCTGCATTAAAGCAGATACACCCTTTAGCTCATGAAATTATAACCAGGCAGGTATAATGGAAAAAAATGGATGAATCTTGGCAACATGACTGCAAGCTCAGTGCTACCATAATACATCCCAACCCCAAGGCCATACGTACTAAGGCCTGAAGTATTTTTGATGATTTGAAAGATAGTGACAGTGAGACAAAAAGTTTACTACAAGTCATGGCTGCCTTTCTAATTTTAAAGCCCACCAAGGTTTTAAGAATATAAAAATGAGCGGGCAAGCTATATCTGTTAACTCTGAAGCTATCAAAACATTTCAGCTTCCCTGTAACTTAAAAGAGGCTTTAACTTGGAAGACAGCATAAGATCTGCTAATAAGGAATCTGTGAAAGTAGTCAAGAAGGAAAATCTGTGGAAGGTTGGTGAAGGGGATGTTGAAATTTTGCTTGGGATGTTCCCATGGATTAATAAAGGAAGACTTGTTAGAATTAGAGAAACAGAGGTAGCAGAAAGAGGGCCCTCACAATTAGCATGGGCCTTTACCACTGTCAACAGTGAAGTAACTAGCAAAAGCTTTTGACCATGTTTCAGCGACAATTACTGTTTTTAAAGGTGATCCAGATATGGATTGCTGTTATGTGGTGGCAAGGTGAAAGATGGATGGTAGGTCTGCATATTGAGGAATCCTCACTGAAAAAAAAAAAGGAAAAACAAACCACATTAAGATCCATTTTTTTTTTACTAAGGTTTCATTGACGTATACTGTTATGAAGGTTTCACAAGAAAAACAATGTGGCTGCTACATTCACCCATATTATCGAGTCTCCCCATACCCCAATTGCAGTCACTGTCCATGAGTGTAGTAAGATGCCACAGAGTCACTACTTACCTTCTCTGTGCTACACTCTCTTCCCCATGACCCCCCCACACATCATGTGAACTAATCATAATACCTCTCAATCCCCTTCTCCCTCCCTCTGCATCCAACCTCCCCTTTGGTAACAATTTAGTACCTTCTTGGAGTCTGTGAGTCTGCTGCTATTTTGTTCCTTCCGTTTGGCTTCATTGTTATACTCCACAAATGAGGGAAATCATTTGGTATTTGTCTATCTCTGCCTGACTTATTTCACTGAGCATAATACCCTCTAGCTCCATCCATGTTGTTGCAAATGGTAGGATTTGTTTTCTTTCTTATGGCTGAATAGTATTCCATTGTGTATATGTACCACATCTTCTTTATCCATTCATCTATTGATGGACACTTAGGTTGCTTCCATATCTTGGCTATTGTAAATAGTGCTGTGATAAACATAGGGGTGCATATGTCTTTTTGAATCTGAAATCTTGCTTTCTCTGGGTAAATTCATAGGAGTGGAATTCCCAGGTCAAATGGTATTTCTATTTTTAATTTTTTGAACAACCTCCATATTGCTTTCCTCAATTGTTGAACTAGCTTACATTCCCACCAGCAGTGTAGGAGGAATCCCCCTTTCTCCGCATCCTTGCCAGCATTTGTTGTTCCTAGTCTTTTCAGTGTTGGCCATCCTAACTGGTGTGAGGTGATATCTCACTGTGTATTTAATTTGCATTTCCCTGATTATTAGCGATATGAAGCATTTTTTCATGTGCCTGTTGGCCATCTGAATTTCTTCTTTGGGGAACTGTCTGTTGAGACCCTCCACACATTTTTTAATCAGGTTATTTTCTTTTTGGGTGTTGAGGCGTGTGAGTTCTTTATATATTTTGGACATTAACTCCTTGTCAGATATGTCATTTACAAATATATTCTCCCATACTTTACGATGCCTTTTTGTTCTGCTGATGGTGTTCTTTGCTGTACAGAAGCCTTTTAGCTTGATGCAGTCCCATGTTTTCATTTTTGCTTTTGTTTCCCTTGCCCGAGGAGATGTGCTCAGGAGAAAGTTGCTCATGTTTATATTCAAGAGATTTTTGCCTATGTTTTCTTCTAAAAGTTTTATGGTTTCATGACTTACATTCAGGTCTTTGATCCATTTCGAGTTTACTTTGTTGTATGGGGTTAGACAGTAATCCAGTGTAGCTGTCCAGTTTTGCCAACACCAGTTGTTGAAGAGGCTGTCGTTTCCCCACTGTATATCCATGGCTCCTTTATCATATATTAATTGACCATATATGCTTGGGTTTATATTTGGGCTCTCTATTATGTTCCATTGATCTGTGGGTCTGTTCTTGTGCCAGTACCAAATTGTCTTGATTACTGTGGCTTTGTAGTAGAACTTGAAGTCAGGGAGCATAATCCCTCCAGCTTTATTCTTCCTTCTCAGCATTGCTCTGGCTATTTGGGGTCTTTTTTGGTTCCACATGAATTTTAGAACTATTTATTCTAGTTCGTTGAAGAATCTTGTTGGTATTTTGATAGGGATTGCATTGAATCTGTAGATTGCTTTAGGCAGGATGGCCATTTGGACAATATTAATTCTTCCTATCTATGAGCATGGGATGTGTTTCCATTTATTAGTATCTTCTTTAATTTCTCTCATGAGTGTCTTGTAGTTTTCAGGATATAGGTCTTTCACTTCCTTTGTTAGGTTTATCCTAGATATTTTGTTCCTTTTGATGCAGTTGTGATTGTAATTGTTTTCCTGATTTCTCTTTCTGCTAGTTCATCATTAGTGTGTAGGAATGCAACAGATCTCTGTGTATTAAATTTGTATCCTGCAACTTTCCTGAATTCAGATATTGGATCTAGTAGTTTTGGAGGGAATTCTTTAGGGTTTTTTATGTACAAAATCATGTCATCTGCAAACAGTGACAGTTTAACTTCTTCCTTACCAATCTGGATGCCTTTTATGTCTTTGTGTTGTCTGATTGACGTGGTGAGGACCTCCAGAACTATGTTGAATAAAAGTGGGGAGAGTTGGGCATCCTTGTCTTGTTCCCGATCTTAAAGGAAAAGCTTTCAGCTTCTCGCTGTTAAGTATGATGTTGGCTGTGGGTTTGTCCTATATGGCCTTTATTATGTTGAGGTACTTGCCCTCTATACCCATTTGTTGAGGGTTTTTATCATGAATGGATGTTGGATTTTGTTGAATGCTTTTTTGGCATCTATGGAGATGATCATATGATTTTTGTCCTTTTTGTTGATGTGGTGGATGATGTTGATGGATTTTTAAATATTATACCATCCTTACATCCCTGGAATAAATCCCACTTGATAATGATGGATGATCTTTTTGATGTATTTTTTAATTTGGTTTGCTAATATTTTGTTGAGTATTTTTTCATCTATGTTCATTAGGGATATGATTTTCTTTTTTTGTGGTGTCTTTGCCGGGATTTGGTATTAGAGTGATGCTGGCCTCATAGAATGAGTTTGGAAGTATTGCCTCTTCTTCTACTGCTTTTTTTTTCCTTTTGGTATCCTTAATGTGCAATTACATGAGCAACATTATGGTACTCCCACATACCCCATTACAGTCACTTCTATTACTTCTTGGAAAACTTTAAGGAGGATGGGTATTAGGTGTTCACTAATTGTTTGGTAAAATTCAGTAGTGAAGTCATCTGGCACGGGAGTTTTGTTCTTACGTAGTTTTTTGATTACCACTTCAATTTCATTGCTGGTAATTGGTCTGTTCAGATTTTCTATATCTTCCTGGGTCATCCTTGGAAGACTGTATTTTTCTAGAAAGTTGTGCATTTCATCTAGATTATCCAGTTTGTTAGCATATAATTTTTCATAGTATTCTCTAATAATTCTTTGTATTTCTGTGGTATCTGTAGTGATTTTTTCCTTTCTCATTTCTGATTCTGTTTGTATGTGTAGACTACTTTTTTCTTGATAAGTCTTGCTAGGGGTCTATCTATTTTATTTTCTCTCAGAACCAGTTCCTGGTTTCATTGATTCTTTCTATTTTATTCTTCTCAGTTTTATTTATTTCTGCTCTAAACTTTATTATGTTCTCTCCTTCTACTACTGACTTTGGGCCTCATTTGTTCTTTTTTTTCTAGTTTCATTAATTGTGAGTTTAGACTGTTCATATAGGATTGTTCTTCTTTCCAGATGTAGGCCTGTATTGCAGTATACTTCCCTCTTAGCACAGCTTTCGCCGCATCCCACAGATTTTGCGGTGTTGAATTATTGTTGTCATTTGTCTCCATATATTCCTTGATCTCTGTTTTAATTTGGTCATTGATCCATTGATTATTTAGGAGCATGTTATTAAGCCTCCATGTGTTTGTGGGCTTTGTTGTTTTCTTTGTGTAATTTATTTCTAGTTTTATACCTTTGTGGTCTGAGAAGCTCTTTGGTACAATATCAATCTTTTCGAATTTACTGAGGCTCTTTTTGTGGCCTAGTATATGATTTATTCTTGAAAATTTTCCATGTGCACTTGAGAAGAATGTTTATCCTGCTGCTTTGTGGTGGAATATTCTGTAAATGTCCATAAGGACGAACTGTTCTAATGTTTTCTTCAGTACCTTTTTCTCCTTACTTACTTTCTGTCTGGTTGATCTGTCCTTTGGAGTGAGTGGTGTGTTGAAGTCTCCTAAAATGAATGCATTGCATTCTATTTCCCCCTAATTCTGAGTATTTGTTTTACATATGTAGTTGCTCCTGTGTTGGATGCGTAGATATTTATAATGGTTATATCTTCTTGTTGGACTAACCCCTTTATCATTATGTCATGTCCTTCCTTTCTCTTGTTACTTTCTTTGTTTTGAAGTCTGTTTTGTCTGATACAAGTACTGCAATGCCTGCTTTTTTCTCCCTATTGCATGAAATATCTTTTTCCATCCCTTCACTTTTAGTCTGTTTATGTCTTTGGGTTTGTAGTGAGTGTCATGTAGGCATCATATAGATGAGTCTTGTTTTTTTTTCCATTCAGTGACTTAGTGTCTTTTGATTGGTGCATTCAGACCATTTACATTTAGGGTGATTATTGATTGGTATGTACTTATTGCCTTTGCAGGCTTTAAATTTGTGGTTACTAAAGGTTCAAGGGTAACTTCCTTACTACCTTACTATGTAACAGTCTTAATTTAACTCGCTTGCTATGGTATTACAAATACAATCTATAGGTTCTTTTTTTTTTCTTCCTCCATTCTTTATATATTAGGTATCATATTCTGTCCTCTTTGTCTATCCCTTGACTGACTTTAGGGTAGTTGATTTGATTTTGCATTGGCTTAGTAATTAATTGTTCTACTTTGTTTACTGTGGTTTTATTTCCTTTGGTGACTGCTATTTAGTTTTAGGAGCACTCCCATCTATAGCATTCCTTCCAAAATACAGTGTAGAGATGGTTTGTGGGAGATAAATTCCCTTAGCTTTTGCTTATCTGGAAATTGTTTAATACCTGCTTCAAATTTAGATAATAGTGTTGCCAGGTAGAGTATTCTTGGTTTGAGGCCATTCTGTTTCATTGCATTAAACATATCGTGCCAATCCCTTCTGGCCTGTAAGGTTTCTGTTGTGAAGTCTGGTGATAGCCTGATGGGTTTTCCTTTGTATGTGATCTTTTTTCTCTCTCTTGCTGTTTTTAATATTCTGTCCTTATCCTTGATCTTTGCCATATTAATTATTATATGTCTTGGTGTTGTCTTCCTTGGGTCCCTTGTGTTGGGAGATCCATGTACTTCCATGGCCTGAGAGACTGTCTCCTTCCCCAGACTGGGAAAGTTTTCAGCAAATACCTCCTCAGAGACACTTTCTATCCCTTTTTCTCTCTTCTTCTTCTTGTACCCCTATAATGCGAATATTATTCTGTTTGGATTAGTCACACAGTTCTCTCAATATTCTTTCATTCCTAGAGATCATTTTTCTCTCTGTGCCTCAGCTTCTTTGTATTCCTGTTCCCTAATGTCTGTTCCATTTCCCATCTCCCATACTACATCTCATCTGCTTTTAAATCCCTCCATTGTATGTTTCATTTCAGATACTGCATTCCTTAATGATTGAATCTCAGTTCCGAATTCTACCCTAAGGTCTTGAATATTTTTCTGTACCTCCTTGAGCATGTTTATGATTTTTATTTTGAAATCTCTTTCAGGAAAATTGATGAGGTTTAGTTTCACTTGGTTCTTTTTCTGGTGTTTGTGGGATTTTGGTTTGAACCAGGTTCCTTTGATGTTTCATATTTGTATGTGGCACCCTCTAGTGCCCAGAAGCTCTACTCTTGAGCTGCTGAGCCCCTGGAGCAATGTCCAGGGTCGCATGTGAATGGTGCTCGTGCCTGTGGGGAGGAAAGAACTGTTTTCTGCTTCCCAGCTGCTGTGCCTGTCTCCACTGCCTGAACCAGTGGTCCGAGTGCACACGTGTAAGTCTCTATGCTTTGAGTTTGTAGCTGCTTTGGCGGGGGGCGGGGGGGGTTACTCTCTGACTGCCCTGACGCCAGGGCAGGGGCTGCTGTTTTGCGAGCTGGTGCCGACTGGGAGGAAGGTGCAGCAGGCTGTGTATCACAGTGGGGTCCTCAGAGCTGGGTTGCTATCCACGGGGATGGGGTGCCTGAAGATCCTGAAAGTTCCCAACCTACTGGGCAGAGTGCACCTGTCTAATTTTGTCTACCTGTCCTTTCTCCTGAGTAGCTAGCTCTGTCCAATCCTTGTTCCTTTAACAGCCCACTCGCTGTTAGGAAGTCTCTTAGACTGGCTGCCTTTCTTTTATCTCAGAGCAGCCATGTTTGGATTCCTGTTTTCCACAAGCGGCTGGAATCTCAGTTTCTCAAGTATTCTGCCTGTCTTGGCTTTCCAACCCCACTAATCTCCAGAACATCGTGAAATGTAGGTTCATGCTCCTAGAGCAGATCTCCAGGGCTGGGTGTTCATCAGTCCTAGGATTCCACCTCTTCCTTGCTCTGTTTCCTTTCCTCCCACTCGTGAGGTGGTAGAAGGGCTTGGGTCCTGCAGGATCATGGCTTTGGTATGTTACTGTGTTTCGTGAGGTCTGTTCTTTTCTCCAGGTGTATGCAGTCTGGCACAGCCTTCTGTCCTGTTGCTCTCTTAGGATTAGTTGTATTAACTGTATTTTTTAATTATGTGTGGTTTTTGGAGGAGGCCTCTGTCTCACCTCTCACGCTGTCATCTTTACCTGATCCAGATTCATTCTTTAGCTGGTCTTCCAGGGAGTCAGACCAGCCTTCGTCATAATGTGGAGAGAGAGGTTGTCTTAATCTGGTACCTCTTAACTCTCCCATTATTTGTGTTTTTGGAAGAAGATGATAACTTCTGCTTAATTATAGGCAGTGTATACTTCACTAGTAATGAAATATCATTAAGTTAATTTTGTATTTATTTGTATATTATGTATTATAAAGTATATTTTAAATTTTCAATTAATCATTGTTATAAAATTAACTTATTAATTATAAATTATATAATTATGGTATTAATGTAGTGCTTCCTATCAATAAATATTATAATTATAAATAATATTATTAATATGCCTATGAAATATTCCATATTGGTTGTAGATTTATGTACTCTGAGAATGCATCCCTCCTCTGCTTTAGATGTGTAGAACAGTTAGTCTTAAATTATGTTAGCTTCAAATTATTCAGGGTTTTTAGGTACATATCCCTCTTATTAAATGTGACTGACCTATATATGTTTTCCCTATATGGAGTACCTCTATAACTCACCAGTCATTTAAACTGTGTTACAGAATAGCTGTGATTAATACTTTTCAGTTTAGTCTATAAAAAGTATAATAAATAATGCAGTACCTTTATAATTTTTAAAAAGCCTGGCAGTTTTAGGATCTTTTCTTTGTTTCTCTGGGACTTGAGTGTGAATCTCCTTCAAGTTTTTAAATGGCCTTAACTTTGGGAGAAAGGTGAGATAGGATAGTACAAAGAAGAATATCTGCAAAAGTCAGCAAATTTTTTCTATAAAGGTCTAGGTAGTAAATATTTTAGACTTTGCAGGCCATAGAGTTTTTGTTGCAAATCTTCACCTCTGCGATTGTACCTCAGAAGTAGACATAGACAATATGTAAATAAGTGGTTGTATTCCAATAAAACTTTATTTACAAAAACAGGTGGTGACCTAGAGTTGGCCTATGGGATAAACCATACTTTGTCATCTCTTGCTTTATTGTATTCTCACCATTCAGAATTAACCACTGTTAGATCGGGCATATTTGCTTATAGTTCTTTTTTTCTCCCTTTTTTTTTACATGATAGTGATTTGATATTTTTATACATTTAAAGTAACCCTCATGATAAGTCTAATTACCATCAGTCACTATAAAAAGTTACCACATTATTATTGGCTATAGTCCCTATGTTGTACATTGCATCTCCATGACTTACATATTTTATAACTTGGAATTTTGTATGCCTTAATCTTCTATACCTATTTTGCCAGCCTCCCAACTCCCAACCTGCCTTTTACTTTACCCACCTCTGGTAACCAACAGCTTGTTTTCTGTATCTTTGAGTCTGTTTCTGTTTTCTTTTTTAGATTCCACATATAAGTGAAATCATACAGTATTTATCTTTCTCTGTCTGACTTATTTTACTTAACATAATATCCTCTCTGTCCATCTGTGTTGTTACAGATGGCAAGATTTCATTCATTTTTATGGCGGAGTTATATTCCATTGTATGTATGTACCACATTTCCTTCATCCACTCACCTATTGATGGACACTCAAATTGCTTCCATATCTTGGCTATTGTAAATAATGCTGCAATAAACATAGGAGTTTATATATCTTTTTATTAGTGATTTTGTTTGAGTAAATTCCCAGTAGAAATGGGTTGTCTAGTAGTTCTATTTTTAATTATTTTAGGAATCTTCATACTGTTTTTTATTATGGATACACCAATTTACATTCCCACCAGCAATGTATGAGTGTTCCCTTTTCTCCATATCCTTGTCAACACTTGTTCTAACAGCCATTCTGACTGGTTTGAGGTGATACCTTATTGTGGTTGTGATTTGCATTTCCCTGATAACTGGTGATTTTGAGCACCTTTTCATGTGTCTGTTAGCCATTTGTGTGTCTTTGGAAAAATGTCTATTCAGATTCTCTGCCCATTTTTTGAATTGACTTGTTTGTTTTTTTGGTAAGTTGTGTAAGTTCTTTATGTATTTTGGATATTAACCCTTTATCAGATATATGATACACAAATATCTTCTCCCATCATTTAGGTTGCCTTTTTGTTTTGTTGATGGTTTCCTTCATTGTGCAGAAGCTTTTAAGTTTGATATAATCCCATTTGTTTATTTTAGCTTTTGTTGCCCTTGCCTGAGGAATCTGGTCCAAAAAATATTGCTAAGACTGACTTCAAATAGCTTACTGCCTGTGTTTTCTTCTAGGAATTTGATGGCTTCAGGTGTTACATTCAGGTCTTTAATCCATATTGAATTAATTTTTGTATATGGTATAAGATAACAGTCCAGTTTCATTCTTTTACATGTAGCTGTCCAGTTTTCCCAACACTATTTATTAAAGAGACTGTCTTTTCCCTGTTATGTATTCTCACGTCCTTTATCATAGATTAAGTGACCATACATGTGTGGGTTTATTTTTGGGCTCTCTATTCCAATGATCTATGTGTCTGTTTTCATGCCAGTACCATACTATTTTAACATACTGTTTTGACTACTACTACTATAGTTTTGTAGTATAGTTTGAAATGAGGAAGCACATAATACCTCCAGCTTTGTTCTTCTTTCTCAAGATTGCTTTGGCTATTGAAGGTCTTTTGTGTTTCCATACAAATTTTACAATTCTTTGTTCTAGTTCTGTGAAAAAAATGCCATTAGTATTTATTTATTTATTTTTTGGTATCATTAATGTACAATTATATGAGCAACATTATGGTTACTAGACTCCCCCCATTATCAAGTCCCCACCTCATACGCCATTACAGTCACTGTCTATCAGCATAGTAAGATGCTATAGAATCACTAGCCATTAGTATTTTGATGGGGATTGCTTCTTATCTGAAAAAAAATCCTTTTTTTTTTTTTTAACACGGTGGCCCTCCAGCTGCTGTCCCATTTTTTTGCTCTCCATTTTGGAAGAACTCTTCTAAGGATAGCCTCTACTTGCTGCCTCCATTTCTTTTTCTTTTATCTTCCTTAGCTCACTGTACTCAGGCTTTTTTCTGCATTACTCCATCGCAACTGCTCTTGTTAAGGTCGCTATCAGTCTTTATTTTGCCAAATCTGCTAGTCAATTTTCAGATTTCATTCTATTCATCCTTACAATAACACTGACACAGTTACTCTTGCCTTCCTTCTTGAAATGCCTTCTTCATCTTCCAGGACTTGTCCCTTTTCTCAATCTACATTACTTCCTAGGGGGCGCATACAGTCCTGTGGTTTTAAACACCACCTAGATTGTGGCTGATTCTCAGATTTCTTTATCTTATCCTGGCATCTGAGCTCCAGATTCATGTATCCAGACTGCATGCTTGACATTTACTTAGATGATTAATAGCCATCTCAGATGCTGTGTCTAACACAGAACCTTTGGTTCCCTCCGGACCTCCTCTCCAGAGTTCTCACCACTCCTGCTGCTGCCTCCTCAGTCTGTGCCACATATCTTTTTTCTGGATTATTGCAGTGACTCCCTACCTGTCTTCCTGCTTCCATTCTTGCCCTTTATAGGTTTTTCACCACACCATTGCCAGAATGATCTTCTTAAAACACATGTCAGATTGTGTCACTCCACTGCTTAAAAACCTTCAATGAAATTCTGAAAAAGAAGAACAAAGAAGGGAAAGAGGTAGTTTCCCAAAATTATAGGAAAAACTACAGTAAAGCCACATAGTTAAAACAACTGATACTGAAGCCCTGAATAGACAGACAGCTCAATAGAAAGGAAGTCCAGAAATAGACCTAAATATATGAGAATTTAGAAGTAATAGAGATGGCATTTCAAATCAGTAGGAGAAATCTAGATTATTCAATAAACTGTTGTGACAACTGAGCAGACATTTGGAAGAAAATACAGTTGGATTTCTACCTCACAAATTAAACCAGAATGAAGTCCAGATGAAGAAGAGATTTAAATGTAAAAAAAACAATAAAAGTAGTAGGAAAAAAATACAGGAAAGAATTTTAATGCAGAAGTGGGAAGGTCTTTCTACATTTGTCACAAAACTCAGAAGTCCTAAGATTTATTAGAGAAATTCTGCTACATTTCAAAGTCAAGACAAATGAAAAAAATGAAAAGGTTGCAGATCATGTCCTAAAAGGCTATTTTTGTTTCATATATAAAGAGCTATGAATCAATAAAAAGGCCCAACATGCATTAGGAAAATGGGCAAAAGTATAATCCGTCAGTTTACTGACTGGGAAACAAAAATAGTTTTTAAGGATATGCAAGGATATTCAACTACAAAATTAGAGAAATGCCAGCTAGAACTACAGTTTTATTAGATTGGCAAACAAACATTATGGATAGCACTGGTAAAGCATTTCTGCATATTGTCAATAGCAGTTGGTAAAACTGCTACAGAGGGCAATTTAGTAAAACCTGTTAAAATTTAAAATGTAAATACCATGTTACCTAGGAACTCTATTTTTAGGGATTTATCTTTTTGATACATTTCATGCACTTATGAAATGAAGTATGTACTAGGATAGTAATTGCACCGTTGTTGAGTAGCAAAAGCTTGAAAACATCCTGTTTCATCAGTTGTCAGAGCCACTGTGAGTTTGTCCTGAGCTACTGTGAGATTTAGAAAAAGAGCCCTAAATGGGCAGAGCCTGAAATGCACCCTTCTCCAATCCCACACTTAATCACATGGCCTGGCAAGTGGAGTCCCCTGCAAAAGCATCCCAGTGGCTCTGTTGGGACTGTAGTTAAATTAAATATGCTATATCTGTACAGTGGAATACCATGCAGTTAAAAAGAATGCAGCAGCTCTAAATGGACAGACAGAGCACTCTGACATATTTAGTGAAAAAAGACACAAAACTGTCTAGCATACTGCCATTTGTATTTTAAACATACACAGAACACATGTCTGTACATGTGTATAGAATATCTCTGGAAGTTATCCAATAGATAGTGGTTGCCTCTGAGGAGAACTGAATGACTGGGGGAGAATTTTAAGAGGGAGGATTATTTTTTTCATTGTTTACTATTTGAATCTTTGAATTTTATATCACATGTTATATGACCCATTCAAAAAATACTTGTAGCATTTTTTTAAGATAAAGGAAAATAGGGCAAAGGATATCAATAGACATTTCATGAAAAAGAATATATAATAATACTTAAACAAGAAAAATACCAATCCACAGTATTGTTAGATAGTTTTTCACTTACTGAGAAATAGCAAAAAGTTGATTATACTGTGTTGACTAGAAGTGTTGGGAAACAGGCTGACATACATTGCTGAAAGTCATATAATTTGATATAACTTACATGGAAAGCAATTTGGCAGGGCCATCATAATTAAAATCTGTAACATACAGATTTTAATATACTTCTGACCCACCTAACAGCATTTACAAACCTTATTCTGTAGATATACTAGCACATGTAGAATTAGTTATGTGTAAGGATATTTATTATAGCATTGTTTATAATGGAAAAAGACTAGTAACACATGCAGCAGACTCTTCAAATTCCCTATGGTACAGTCAGTGTATAAAGCTGTTACTAGGCAGTTATGTATATATACCTCTAAGTTGTGTAAATATACCTCCAAGATAGCTTTGCTAAGTGACAGTGCAAGGTGCTGAAACTTGCTACTCATATGCTACCATTTGTGTCAGAAACAACTTACCTAATCACATAGACCATCTCTAGAAGAATGTATAAGAAACTGGGAACAGTGGTTATGTTCAAGATTGAGTCTAGATAGATAGCAGACAGGCATGGAAATCTTAACTATTAACGTATATGCTTTATACCTTTTGAATTAGTACATAATACAAAATTATTGCATCTGTCACCTATAAGTTTATATATAACCTCCAGTGGCTTTCCATCACACTTAAAATACAATCCTAAATTTTTTTTTGTTTTTTTTAACTAAGACCTTCCAGATCCCATACAATTTGGCTTCTGCCTGTTTTTTCTAGTGTGTCATTCTAGCCCCTGCTTACTTTATTTCAGCCTTGTTCTTCTGATGTTCCTAAAGCACACCAAGGTCTTTCCCACTTAAGGGCTTTTGCCTTTACAATCCCTCTGCCTGGAAGCCTCTGACTTCAGGCCTTTGCATGGCTTGCTCTTTGTAATAGTCATAATGTCTCTGCTCAAATGTTTACTCCAAAACCACTCCTTCTCTGCACTATCACTCTCCGTTCCCTTACCCGGCTTTGTTTCTTGCATAGCACTTGTCAGTACCTGGAATGATACATTAAATATTTGTTTTACTTGTTTATCTTCTGTGTCTCCCTGCGTTTAGAAGAGTGCTGGGCTTATAGTAAACATTCAGTAAGTATTTATTGAATGAAAGTACATGTTTTAAATGTTCTACAACTCTGTTGCTTATCTTTCAACTTTTTTCTCAATTGAGGTACATACAATAAAATGCAAAAATCTTAGTGTACAGCTTGATGAATTTCAACACATGTATACACTCATGTAATCATCACCTCGATCTCAGGATATCAAACTTTATAATTTTTTTCCTTCATCTATTTCACCTATCCTTCCATCCCTCCTGCCCTATGGTAACTGCCTATCTATCTGTTCTATGTTTCTGAGTCTTTCAGTTTTGTGTGTGTATTTTGTTTTTTAGATTCCTCATATAAGTGAAATCATATGGTATTTGTCTTTCTCTGTCTGGCTTTGTTTTATAAAAGCCTCTGTTTGCTATACCCCTTGGGGGAGGTATAAGTGATCTGACCCCCGAAGGCTGAAGGGGTTGTGAGACCAAGAAAAGAGGTTGACAAGTCCAGCTGAAATTCAGTGGAGATTTGAGGGGATATTACCTACAGAAGCTTGTCCTGGGTGGCCACAAGATGCATAGATCTCTGTGCCGCTTTGGGTTTAGGGAAGCTAACTTATAAAAGGCAAGGAGAAAAGGTTCACATGTAGAATGACTACTCGTGTATTCAGTGGAGCAGGCCTGGCATCCAAGTACTATCACTGGAATTTAGAGCAAGGCTCCTGCCCAAGGGAACAATATCAGTTGTTCCAAGCTGGGTATGATCTAAGAAATACTTTTGTGTCAAAGGAAAGGGAGTGTAAAGGTGATCCATCAGTACACATGGCGACTTTGACAAGATGGAGTTACTCTTGCTCAGAGACATTTGTAAAAAGTTCCAGGTAGTCAAATGTAACAATCTTGTATGCATTTTCTTATTTTTATTTATTACTATTATTTTATTAAGGTATCATTGATATACAATCCTATGAAAGTTTCACATGAGCAATATTGTGGTTACTACATTCACCCATATTATCAAGTCCCCCGCCCTCAAGCACCATTGCAGTCACTGTCCATCAGCGTAGCAAGATGATAGTCACTACTTGTCTTCTCTGTGCTATACTGCCCTCCCCACGACCCCCTACATTATGTGTGTTAATCATAATGCCCTTTATTCCCATTCTCCCTCCCTCTCCACCCACCCTCCCCATCCCCTTATCTTTGGTAATTGCTGGTCTCTTTGGACTCTGTGCATCTGCTGCTGTTTTGTTCCTTCAGTTTTGCTTCGTTGTTATACTCCACAAATGAGTGAAATCATTTGGCACATGTCTTTCTCCAGCTGGCTTACTTCACTGAGCATAATGCCCTCTAACTCCATCCATGGTGTTGCAAATGGTAGGATTTGTTTTCTTCTTATGGCTGAATAATCCATTGTGTATATGTACCACCTCTTCTTTATCCATTCATCTACCGATGGACACTTAGGTTGCTTTCATATCTTAGCTATTGTAAATAGTGCTTTGATAAATATAGGGGTGCATATGTCTTTTTCAAACTGGGCTGCTGCATTCTTAGGGTAAATTCCTAGGAGTGGAATTCCTGGGTCAAATGATATTTCTATTTTTAGTTTTTTGAGGACCTCCATATTGCTTTCCACAATGGTTGAACTAATTTACATTCCCACCAGCAGTGTAGGAGGGTTCCCATTTCTCCACATCCTTGCCAACATTTGTTGTTCCTTGACTTTTGGATGTTGGCCATCCTAACTGGTGTGAGGTGATACCTCATTGTGTATTTAATTTGCATTTCCCTGATAATTAGCAATGTGGAGCATTTTTTCATGTGCCTATTGGCTATCTGAATTTCTTCTTTGGAGAAGTGTCTGTTGAGATCTCCACCCATTTTTTAATTGGGTTGTTTTCATTTTGGGTGTTGAGGCGTGTGAGTTCTTTATATATTTTGGATGTTAACCCCTTGTAAGATAAGTCATTTATGAATATATTCTCCCATACTGTAGGATGTCTTTTTGTTCTACTGATGGTGTCCTTTGCTGTACAGAAGCTTTTCAGCTTGATATAGTCCCACTTGTTAATTTTTGCTTTTGTTTCCCTTGCCCAAGGAGATGTGTTCAGAAAAAAGTTGCACGTGTTTATATTCAAGAGATTTTTGCCTATGTTTTCTTCTAAGAGTTTTATGGTTTCATGACTTACATTCAGGTCTCTGATCCATTTTGAGTTTACTTTTGTGTATGGAGTTAGACAATAATCCAGTTTCATTCTCTTACATGTAGCTGTCCACTTTTGCCAACACCAGTTGTTGGAGAGACTGTCATTTCCCCATTGTATATCCATGGCTCCTTTATCATTTATTAATTGACAATATATGCTTGGGTTTATATCTGGGCTCTCTAGTCTGTTCCATTGGTCTATGGGTCTGTTCTTATGCCAGTACCAAATTGTCTTGATTACTCTGGCTTTGTAATAGAGCTTGAAGTCAGAGAACGTAATCCCACTAGCTTTATTCTTCCTTCTCAGCATTGCTTTGGCTATTTGGAGTCTTTTGTGGTTCCATATGAATTTTAGAACTATTTGTTCTAGTTCATTGAAGAATGCTGTTGATATTTTGATAGGTATTGCATTGAATCTGTAGATTGCTTTAGGCAGGATGGCTATTTTGACAATATTAATGCTTCTTATCCATAAGCACAGGATTTACATTTATTGGTGTCTTTAACTTCTCTCATGAGAGTTTTGTAGTTTTCAGAGTATAGATAGGTCTTTTGTCTCCTTGGTTAGGTTTATACCTCGGTGTTTTATTCTTTTTGATGCAGTTGTAAATGAAGTTGTTTTCCTGATTTCTCTTTCTGCTAGTTCATCATTACTATATAGGAATGCCACAGATTTCAGTGTATTAGTTTTTTAACGTGCAACTTTGCTGTATTCAGTTCTTAGTTTTAGTACTTTTTTGGTGGATTCTTTAGGGCTTTTTATGTACAATATCATGTCATCTGCAGTGACAGTTTAACTTCTTCTTTACTAATCTGTATGCCTTTTATTTCTTTGTGCTGTCTGATTGCTGTTGCTAGGCTCTCCAGTACTATATTGAATAAAAGTTGGGAGAGTGGGCATCCTTGACTTGTTCCTGATCTTAAAGGAAAAGCTTTCAGCTTTTTGCTATTATGTACGATGTGGTTGGTTGTGGGTTTGTTGTATATGGCCTTTATTATGTTGAGGTACTTGCCCTCTATACACATTTTGTTGAGAGTTTTTATCATGAGTGGATATTTAATTTTGTCAAATGCTTTTTCAGCATCTATTGAGATGATCGTGTGATTTTTGTAGTCCTTTTTGTTGATGTGGTCTATGATGTTAATGGATTTTTGAATATTGTCCCATCCTTGCATCCCTGGAATAAATCCCACTTGATCATGATGGATGATCTTTTTGATGTATTTTTTCATTCAGTTTGCTAGTGTTTTGTTGAGTATTTTTGCATCTATGTTCATCAGGGATATTGGTCTGTAATTTTCTTTTTTTGTGGTGTTTTTGCCAGGTTTTGGTATTAGAGTGATGCTGGCCTCATAGAATGAGTTTGGGAGTATTCCCTCCTCTTCTACTTTTTGGAAAACTTTAAGGATGGATATTAGGTCTTCTCTAAATGTTTGATAAAATTCAGTGGTGAAGCCATCTGGTCCAGGAGTTTTGTTCTTAGGTAGTTTTTTGATTACCAATTCAATTTCATTGCTGGTAATTGGTCTGTTCAAATTTTCTGTTTCTTCCTGGGTCAGCCTTGGAAGGTTGTATTTTTCTAGAAAGTTGTCCATTTCTTCTAGGTAATTCACTTTATTAGCATATAATTTTTCATAGTATTCTCTAATAATTCTTTGTATTTCTGTGGTGTCTGTAGTGATTTTTCCTTTCTCATTTCTGATTCTGTTTTTGTGTGTACACTCTTTTTTTTTTTTTTTTTGGTAAGTCTTGCTAGGGGTTTATCTATTTTGTTTATTTTCTCAAAGAACCAGCTCCTAGTTTCATTGATTCATTCTTTCTATTGTTTTATTCTTCTCAATTTTATTTATTTCTGCTCTGATCCTTATTATGTCCCTCTTTGTATTGATTTTGGACCTCATTTGTTCTTCTTTTTCTAGTTTCAGTAATCATGATATTATACTGTTCATTTGGGATTGTTCTTGTTTCCTGAGATAAGCCTGTATTGCAGTATACTTCCCTCTTAGAATGGCCTTTGCTTTGTCCCACAGATTTTGAATTGTTGAGTTGTTGTTTTCATTTGTCTCCATAAATTGCTTGATCTCTGTTTTTATTTGGTCATTGATCCATTGCTTCTTTAGGAGCATGTTGTTAAGCCTCCATGTCTTTGTGGGATTTTTCATTTTCTTTGCATAATTTGTTTCTAGTTTCATAACTTTTTGGTCTGAGAAGCTAGTTGGTACAATTTCAGTCCTTCTAAATTTACTGAGGCTCTTTTTGTGGCTTAGTATGTGATCTATTCTGGAAAATGTTCCATGTGCACTTGAGAAGAATGTGTATCCTGCTGCTTTTGGGTGGAGTGTTCTGTAGATGTCTGTTAGGTCCATCTGTTCTAATGTGTTGTTCAGTGCCTCTGTCTCCTTACTTTTTTTCTGTCTGGTTGATCTGTCCTTTGGAGAGCGTGGTGTGTTGAAGTTGCCTAAAATGAATGCGTTGCATTCTATTTCCCCCTTTAATTCTGTTAGTGTTTGTTTCACATATGTAGGTGCTCCTGTGTTGGGTGCATAGATATTTATAATGGTATATCCTCTTGTTGGACTGACTCCTTTATTATTATGTAATGTCCTTCTTTGTCTGTTGTTACTTTCTTTGTTTTGAAGTCTGTTTGGTCTGATACAAGTACTGCAACTCCTGCTTTTTTCTCCCTATTATTTGTATGAAATATCTTTTTCCATCCCTTCACTTTCAGTCTGTGTATGTCTTTGGGTTTGAAGTGAGTCTCTTGTAGGCAGCATATAAATGGGTCTTTTTTTTTATCCGTCTGTAATTCTGTGTCTCTTGATTGGTGCCTTCAGTCCATTTACATTTAGGGTGATTATCAATAGATACGTACTTATTGCCATCGCAGGCTTTAGATTCATAGTTACCAAAGGTTCAAGGGCAGCTTCTTTACTCTCTAAAAGTCTAACTTAACTCACTTACGATGCTATTTGAACACAATATAAAGTTTTTTTATTCCATCTTTTTCTTCCTCCTCCACTCTTTATGTATTAGGTGTCATCTTCTCTATTCTTTGTGTATGCCTTGACTGAATTTGGAGGTAGTTGATTTAATTTTGCATTTGCTTAGTAATTAATTGGTCTACTGCCTTTACTGTGGCTTTATTTCCTCTGGTGACAGCTATTTAGCCTTAGGAGCACTTCCGCCTGTAGCAGTCCCTTTAAAATACACTGTAGAGGTTTGTGGGAGGTAAATTCCCTCAACTTTTGCTTATCTGTAAATTGTTTAATCCCTGTTTCAAATTTAAATGATAGTCTTGCTGGGCAACATATTCTTGGTGCAAAGCCCTTCTGTTTAATTATATTAAATATATGCCACTCCCTTCTGGTCTGTAAGGTTCCTGCTGAGAAGTCTTATGATGGCCTGTCATGTTTTCCTTTGTATGATATGTTTTTTCTCTCTGGTTGCTTTTAATACTCTGTCCTTGTCCTTTATCTTTGCCATTTTAATTATTATGTCTTGGTGTGTCTTCCTTTGGTCTGTTGTGTTGGGAGATCTGTGCACTTCCATGGCCTGAGGGACTAGTTCCTTCCCCAGATTGGGGACATTTTCATCAATTATTTCCTCATAGATGCTTTCAATCTCTTTTTCTCTCTCTTCTTCTGGTACCTGTGTAATGTTAATATTGTTTTGTTTGGATTGGTCGCATAGTTCTCTTATTATTCTTTCATTCCTAGAGATCCTTTTTTGCTCTTTTGCCTCAACTTCTTTATGTTCCAGTTCTTTAATTTCTATTTCATTTACCATCTCCTCTCCTTCATCTAATCTGCTTTTAAATCTCTCCATTGTGTTTCAGTTCAGATAGTGTATTTTTCAAAGTTTCTGTCTCTTTCATGAAGTCCTCCCTGAATTCTTGAATATTTTTGGGTAGCTGTGTGAGCATGTTTATGATTTTTATTTTGAAATCTTTATCAAGAAGACTGGTGAGTTCCATTTCACTTAGCCCTCTTTCTGGTGTTTGAGAAATTTTGGTTTGTACAAGATTTTTTTTTTGCCATTTCATATTTCTAATTATTATTATGGCATAATAACTTTGTGCAGGTGGTGCCCTCTAATGGCTAGAAGCTTTACTCTGTGGAGCTGTCTTGCATCTGGAACGATGGCAGCGATGGCAGGCAAGTGGTGCTGGTGCCTCCTGCAAGAAAAGGGCTCTTTCCTGCTTCCTGGCTGCAGTGCCTGCCCCCACTTCCCGGGCCAGTGGGCCAGGCGTGCAGGGAGGAGCCTTTGCGTTATGCCCCTGTAGTTGCTGTGGGTGGGGCTGCCCTCCAGCTGGACTGGCGCAATGGCGGGTGCAGCAGATTTGCCACCTGGTGTCAGCCAGGAGGAAGGAGTGGCAGGCTGTGTTTAACAGTGGGGGGCCTCAACACTTTGTTGTCAACCAGTTGGGTGGGGCGCCTGAAGCTCCTGAAAATTCCCAACTTGCTGGGCTGAGTATACTGGGGCAATTTTGTCCACCTGCCTTTTCTCCTGAGCAGGAAGCACTGTGTAATTCTTGCTCCTTTAGGAGCCCTCTCGCTGTTGTTAAGTCTTTCACAGTGCCTGTCTTTCTTTTGTCCCAGAGTGGCCGGTCGTGAGTACCTGTTCTGCACAAGTGGTTGGAATCTCAGTCTCTTTGAGTATTCTGCCTGTCTTTGCTTTCCAACACTACTAATCTCTGAAGCACCATGTAATGTGGGTTTGTGCTTCTGGAGCAGATATCCATGGGTGGGTGTTTAGGAATCTCAACTGTTAGTAGTAGGGCTTCTACTCCCTTACCGCTTTGTTTCTCTTCCTCCCACCCGTGAGTTGGGTTGGAGGAACGGCTTGGGTCCCGCCAGCCCATGGCTTTGCTACTTTATCCTTTTCCATGAGGTCTTTTCTTTTCCCCAGATGTAGGCCATCTGTTGGAGTTTTCTTTTCGGTCGCTCTTTCAGGATTAGTTGTATTTGCTGTATTTTCATGTTATGTGGTTTTGGCCAGAAGTTTCTTCTCACGTTGCCATCTTTTTCCTGTCTGCTTTCTTTTAAAATTTCCTGTTTTATTTAAGAATACTTTTTCCTCGTTCTAGGCATTTGAAAGTTCTCAGGGATTCTGTAGTTTTATTTTTTTTCATATTGAGGTCTTTAATCAATATGGAATATAGTTTTGCATATGTTTCTGAGGTTTGATCTAATTTTTCTGAATAGCCAGTTGTCCTACTTAGCAAAGATTGTTTTTATTGTACTCACTATAGGCAGAGTATTTTTAAAAAGCAATAAATGGAACTGATACTTATGAGAAATAGGAGTTAGTGTATATTTTCCAAAGTGACTTCTTTATTGCAACCACTCTTCCAGAGGAATTATATTTCTTTTGCTATATGCCACCTTTCAATTAATAGCGGTTATAGTCAGTTATAAGGTATGAAAAAAAATCTTTAATTCCTGAATTTGTTTTAATTTAACAGACAGATGCCATGAAACTTCTATCCTCCCAGTCTTCCAGGCTTTTAAAGAACAAAGCATTATTGTGCAAGCCTGTCACACAGACCAAGGCCACTTCTTGCAAACCACATACACTGCACAAGGAATGTCAGACAGGTATGTGTCCCTGTGCTTTCCACCTGTAGAAAGTGTGTTTTCTGTTTGGTTTCTGTTTTCTTTTTAACAAAGGAAAAGAAAGTCAGTTAAAAGTTCTCAAACATGAAAACATTCCTTAATTCTTGAATCACATAGTTTAGACATCTAATTTATTCCTTTTGTAATTGTCATTAACACTAATAACTACTAAATCGAATCCATATGCACATAAAGCATGAATGTAGAGTGGACAAACATCTGGATGTACACCACTTTTTTTAAATATACTTTATCATTACTAAGATATATATTAAAACCATTAGTGATTTAACCTTATAAAAAACATTGTGAGTTAATTGGTCAGTTACTAAAAGTATAACTGTATGTCTGAGGTGTTGGTGAATAAGAAAATTATTTTAATTCATACTTGAAAAGGTGGTAAACTATTGCTCTTATCCATGTTAACTGCTTTCAGTCGCACTACCCTTATATTTTCAGTTACTTTCATAGCCTACTCTGCCCAAAGCATTTTTTGATTTTTGTTTTTAGTGGTAATTTTACTACAGAGAATGTAACTATATTAACAACTTAGTCTGTCAACAAGTAATCATGCATTTTTATGTAGGGTGCCTTTCTTTTGGTAAGAGTCAAGGAGAATCCTGTTTTTCTTCCTAAGTAAATTTGATTGTTTTATATTCCTGTTAAATTAATGATAATGCTCTGTGTACATTAATTTATATTATATATACATTTACATGTGGAAGGTAGTAAAAGGTCTGTGGACATCTCTATGTGTGGGTATGTTTGTGGTTACACATTTTTTTTGATTTCTAGATTAAATATTGGTCTGTTCTCTGTATACTGTTGTAAACTACTTTTTCATTTGACATTTTATCAGAAACATTCCATGTCAGTATAAATTTAAATATACGTTGAGATTCTTAACAGATGCGTAGATTACAATGTGTATAACGTATCCATCCCCCTAAGGTTGGACATTTAGATTGCTTCTAGTATTTTAATATTACAATGTTGAGTTAACCTCTGCTAACAGATCTTTGTCCACTTGTCTAATTATGTCCTTAGGATAAATCCTAAGTAGTGGAATTACAGATTCAGTATCTGTCACGGATTTTTAAGGCTTTTGACACATGTTACAAAATTGTTTTCCTGAAAATTTACATCAGTGTTTGAGAGCATCCATTTCTCTGTACTCTCAGTGACACTGGGTATTAAAACTAATAATAACTCTTACATTTTTTCCCCATTTTTAATTTGGGAAAATTTCAAAATTTACAAAGATTGAAAATATGGCCCAGTGAACACTAATATATCCTTCATCTAAGTTCACCGGTTGTTAACTTTTTGCAACATTTGTTCTCTTTTTCTTCCTGACCTTTTTAAAAGAAAAATAATTTATTCCTATTTTGGTGAAATCTGTGAACTTCAGCCCTAATTCCAGTAATCTATTAAATACACTGCATTGATAGTTCATGTACCATACAGGCTATGTGATCAAGCTTTGGGCAAAGAAGAAATTCAGTTTTTAATGGCATGATGGAAGCATTATGGTTTGTGTTTAAACCTTAATTAGTGTATTCTTCAGTACTAGTTAGTGTATTGACAAATATCAATTGTAAGAGAATGTAACTTAAATGTGTGTGTCTGGGGGGAAACATAAAGAATATTGCTTATTCTTGAAAGTAACAGTGATTCAAATATTTCATTCAGATTTACCTATACCTACTGAGACAAATGATGCGGAACTTGATTCTCCACCTGCAAAGAAAAAAAGAATAGGTTTTTTCCAGACTTATGATGAGGAATATTTAAAAGTTGGTTTTATTATTTGTCCAGGATCAAAAGAAAGTTCACCAAGGCCACAATGTGTCATTTGTGGAGAAATCTTACCCACTGAAAACATGAAGCCAGCAAATCTTTTTCATCATTTGAAGACAAAACATTCAGAATTAGAAAATAAGCCAGTCGATTTTTTTGAGCAAAAATCTCTTGAAATGGAATGTAAAAATGGTTCTTTAAAAAAGTGTGTACTAGTTGAAAAGTCACTTGTGAAAGCTTCATATTTAGTTGCTTTCCAAATTGCTGTCAGCAAGAAGCCACTCTCCATTGCTGAAGAATTAATTAAACCATATTTAGTAGAAATGTGTTCAGAAGTTTTGGGTTCAAGTGCTGGAGACAAAATGAAAACCATTCCTCTTTCCAGTAATACAATTGGACACAGAATTGATGAACTGTCTGCAGACATTGAAGATCAGCTGATTCAGAAAGTCAGAGAGTCAAGGTGGTTTGCCCTTCAGATAGATGAGTCATCAGAAATTTCAAATATCACTCTTCTTTTGTGCTATATTCGTTTCATTGATTATGATTGTAGTGATATAAAAGAAGAATTACTATGTTGCATCGAAATGCCTTCTCAAATAACTGGTTTTGAAATTTTTGAACTAATTAATAAATATATTGATAGTAAATCTCTGAATTGGAAACATTGTGTTGGTCTCTGTACGGATGGAGCTGCAAGCATGACTGGCAGGTGTTCTGGTTTAAGGGCAAAAATTCAAGATATTGCCACAAATAGAGTGGCATTTACATATTGTTGTATTCACCGTGAACATCTAGCAGCAGAAAATTTGTCTCCGTGCTTACATGAAATTCTTTTTCAGTCGGCCCAAATTTTAAGTTTTATAAAGAGCAATGCATTGAATTCACGTATGTTAACAATTTTGTGTGAAGAAATGGGGTCTGAGCATGTGAATTTACCACTTCATGCTGAAGTACACTGGATATCAAGAGGGAGAATTTTAACAAGATTATTTGAATTACGACATGAAATTAAAATTTTTTTAAATCAAAAGCATTCAGATTTGGCCAAGTATTTTCTTGATGAGGAATGGGTTGCAAAGTTGGCCTATTTATCAGATATTTTTTCACTTGTAAATGAACTAAATTTAAGTCTCCAAGGAACTATGACTACACTCTTCAATTTGTATAATAAAATGGATATATTTAAGGAAAAGTTAAAAATGTGGTTGAAGCGCATACAAGAGAATGATTATGACATGTTCCCATTGTTTTCCGAATTCTCAAACTCATCAGACTTAAATATGAGAAGCATTGCAAGCATTATTTTTGAGCACCTGGAAGGACTTTCTCAAATGTTCAACGACTGTTATCCACCAGAAGACAACTTGATTTCAGGAAATTTGTGGATAATTAATCCGTTTATGAATCACCAAAATAGTAGTCTCACAGACTTGGAAGAAGAAAAACTAGCACAGTTATCGTCAGATTTAGAATTACAGTTAGGATTTAAATCAATGTCTGTAACTCAGTTTTGGATAAAAGCAAAGGCAAGTTACCCAGAACTCCATGAAAAGGCAATGAAGCTTTTACTGCCTTTTGCAACCATCTATTTATGTGATGCTACGTTTTCAGCTTTGACTGAGTCAAAACAAAGAAATCTGTTGGTTTCTGGCCCTGCCCTAAGACTTGCAGTCACATCTTTAATTCCAAGGATAGAAAAATTGGTAAAGGAGAAAGAGTAGTAACACGCATATTGCTCATTGTCAAATTCTATAATTTTGTGTTAAATTTTGTATAAGTGTCCTGAAATGCAATTTCCTAATGTGGAGATGTGTTCTCAGTGATTAAATGTGTTTTAATAATTTTTCTTTTTGCTGAGGAATTTAATGATTGTATATATAATATATATATATAAACATAACTTTAATAGTCCAAGGTAGAGAATTTAGCTACTGACTTTAGATTTAGTGACAGATACAGGTAATGAAAGCTGCTGTTTATGATATAATAGCACACACCTGGATGTTGAAACTGCTTGGCCTTTGGTTGCACATGGGACATTTCAGTCTTCAGCCAGGAAGTCACCTACCCCAGCAGGTTGTGGGTAGGTAGAAAACAAAGATCTAAGCAGCTTGGCTAATAGGAAAGGAAGCAGCAGAGAGTTTGAGACCCTTGTTTAGGGGCTTCTCTTGCCCAATGCTTGGCAAACCTTTTTCATAAAGGGCCAGATAGTGGTTATTTTAGGCTCTGCAGGCCTTATGGTGGCAACTGCAATTCTAGGGTTGCAGAGAAGCTGTAGACAGTACACAAATGAGTGGGGCTGTGTTTCAGTGAAACTTTTATTTATGAACCCTGAAATAGGAATTTCATACAATTTTCATGTGTAATGAAAGCTGCCTTTAAAATTGTTTTCATCATTAAAAACGTAAAGAAAAATTGTTAGCTGAGGGTGAGGAGGGGGTAAAAAACAGACAGCTGACTGAATTTGGCCCATGGTTTGCCCATCCAGGTCTAGACAGATTTCCAGATCAAAGCAGATGGGCCAGGAGTGTCCTGTAGGGTTTCATTGAAAGCCTTTCTTCCCATGGCTGCAGTTATCTGAATTTTCAAACACCTTTCACATTTCAATCTCACAGAAATTAGAGGGAAAGTACGTATCAGGTAAAGACAATTTATTTTATAATGACTAGTTACTGATTTATTACTAATCATACATTTACTAATTTACAAATGATTTTTTGAGCTCTTACATGTGCCAGGCCTGTTACAGACGCAGAAGAACGGATGTGGCGGTATGCCCATTTACAGACGCAGATACCGTGGCCCGCCAGGGTTAGGTGGCAGCTCAGATCGCAAAGCTAGTGTGGCCAGGCAGGAACGAAGCCCTGGGTGCTTTGATCACAACGGAGTTCTGCTAGCCATAGGGAAACCAGTGTTTGATTCCACTCAGTCCATACTGGTTGGGAGACAGACTTTCCCTAAAGTCGAAGGAAGCCATTTAATCAGTTAAGAAGCTGTGGGCCTCAGTGTCTCCAACTGTGAGATGGGGATACCGTGCCCAAACTCCGATTTCTCCCGCAAAGGCGCTGGGCTAAAAACGGGAGGGTGGCAACTCCCCTGGAAAGCAAGGAAAAGAACGGACAGCAGGGGGCGGGCGAGCTCCTACAAGCTCGAAGACCCGCGCAGCCTTGGCGCTGCAGCTCCAGGCTCTGCGTGTCCTGCTAGGCGGCTGCTTCGCACTCACGGGGGCGGCCAAGCTCTCCTAACAAACGTCGGCCGTAGCTGAGCAGATGATGTGCGGCGGGCTACAGGCGGGGGATAGGCCGCGAGGTGGCGCGTGCTGGGGCCTCAAACGTTCCCTTCGCCCTGCCTTCCGCTTCCCAGTTCCCCAGTCTCTTCTCTCCAATCCCCCCGCACCCCGCGGACCCGCCTGCCTTCCGGCGAGAAGTTGCTAGATGGAGCGCGGGGTGAGCGCCTGACCTCGACTTACACGTGAGCGTCTGCCTGGGAAGTTCACTGAGCCCTCTGGATTTTCCGTAGGTGAAAGGTGGGGCGCATCCCCTTCCCGCGGAGCTCTGGTGGCCACAGGCAAATCTAGAGCAATTCTCTGGGACCCGGGGTTGGGGGAAGATGGAATGGAAAGGGGACTATACTCCCTTCCTTCCTCCTTCCCCTCCACGGTTTACTTGAGTTCTTAGGAGGTTCTGTTAATCCCCTCTTGGCAGGGTAGCAAACCCTCCTAAAGGTGAAGTGTTTCTGCTGCAGGTTACATGGCTAGTCAGGAAGCAGGACCCATACTAGAGCTCCTCTAACTTAGAATCCCGAGGGCCCTTTCATTGGCATCTGAGAGGGATGCCTGGACGTTGCCCTTTGGCCTGTCTAGTTCCAGACTGGGAAAAACTTTAATGTCCTTGTGCCCACCAATCCCCCCAGCCTCTCAAATAAGCCAGACTTGGACACCCCTGCCAGCCCCCCTCTTCCAGGCATGTATTCTCCCCTTACTTACTGCCTTAAGGATTGGGGAAGTTCACCCCCGGAACCAGACAGCTTAGAGCTTTCTTCCTTGCAGTGTGGTAGGGGAGGTGGAGTTGAGGTGGGCAGAGCAGGAAAAGGTAGCCAGCCTGAGGGTGAAGTTCTGTGGTCCAGGAAGAGCCTGACTCAGCAGATGAATCATTCTGAGCCCCTCAGCTACCCTTGTGTCTACTGCAGTGAGATCCAGGACCGAGCATATGATACTCAGAGTAGAATCTGTTCAATGAGCAACAGTCTGCCCTTCCATCCTCTCCCCCAGCAGATAGTTCCTGAAGAGAAACCAAACCAGGCAGAAAGAACAAGAAGCAGTAGAGTTACCAAGGCCTTGGCACTAGATGAGAAGGCCCAAGCCAAGCTTCCTCTTCCTGGAATTTGGGTTGAGTTTTAATCTAATGAGAGTATGGTGAGAAAATCAGTCCATCTCTGCATGACCATCCAGCTCTTCTCCTCAGAAGAAAAGAGCATCTTTGCTTGCATCCCAGGAGCATTAAGCCTGCTTCCTGCTTCCAAAGCTCAGGCCCCCAGGGAGGCCCTTTCCTCTGCAGGCTGTGCTCAGCCCTGGGTCTGACCTAGAATAGTAGCTCCCTTGTTGGCAGAGCTGGTGGCACAGGCACAGAATGCCCCTGTGGAGCACCTGGGCAGTGGATCCTTGGAAAGTGTGGCTGACAGGTGTTCCCTGCTGCCCTTAGAAAGCCCTGTTTGTGCAGTTTGCTGAGGTGTTCCCATTGAAAGTGGCTAGACACATTGTTTTTTCATGTGAAACCTTCTTAAGAGTGTACATCAATAATACCTTAATTAAAAAAATGGAAAAAAACAGTGGTTAGATACCATCCAGATTCCCATGAGCTACCAAGCAGCTGTGGTCTGGCTGGAACTGCTGGCTGGCTTGCTGCTGGCCCTGGGCCCACCAGGGCTGCAAGAGATCAGTAACTTGCTTTTGACCCTGCTCATGATGGGCAAGGGGAGTGCAACTGGGCAGGGGAAATGGGGATTTCTCTGGGAGAAAGATGGAAGATCTGGCTGTTCCTTTTACTGTTGCCACCCTTCTTTTTCTCTGGAACCAGGAGCACTCCCTGCTTTACTGCAGTTCCCGTGTTCTTCAGACTAGGACAGGTGCTTTTTGAACTTAATATACTATGACACTTCTATACCAAATACACGTTCTACCTCATCACTTCTTTCAGCTGCAAATACACCTTCTACCTCATCAGTTCTGTCAGCTGCCTGGTATTCCATTATAAGGCCCTACCCCTCTCTCCCAACTCCTATTTGTGAGATGAGGGGATGGAGTAGCAGCTGCCAATGAACTTACATGTCTGGCAAGTGAGAACAGAGAGCAGAAGAGCTGGGCCCCCTGAACAAAAAGGCAGAGAATTTTCCTGTGGCAGGCCATCCTGGAGGACCCCCTCATAGCAGCTCTGCCCACAGGAACTGCTGATGGACAATGACAGCTGCTGCTTCAAAGGCCAGGCATCTTCAGGCTCTTCTAAATCCCCGGGCCTTGTGTCACCATTGCTGCCTCCACTACCATTCCTCCCCCAGGCTTTCTTTCCATCTCTGGAGCTTCCCTCCTATTCAGATCTCTCCCACACCTCCACCACCCACCCCTGGGCCTCCTTCCCTCTAATAGGATTAAGAAAGAAGGATCAGGGAGAATTTGTTCTAAAATGCTCACCTACCCACCTTCCTACCATATTTGGCTGGATTGTTCTTCTTCTTTCTTGCCCTTTGACAAGGGCTGCATTAGTTCAAGCTTCTGATTTCTGGTTCTGCTCACTCTGGGAGATCAGAGACATGAGTGCAGCTAGTTTAAGGTACGGGTGTATGTGTGTGTGTGTGTGTGTGTTGGGGGAGGTGGTTAATGGGAGGGCTTGAGTTGGAGTGGGTTAGTCCAGGCTGAAGATCCCTGAACTCCTGATCTCCTGGGTGCCCCCAGGGAGCCTCAGGGACCTCACTTTCCGTTCCAGGGACTATCTTAATTTTGGGGTCTCTGAAAGAGTCATTGCCTGGGGCTCATGCTACTGCTGGATATCTGCTAGCTAGTAGTCCAAACTAAGAAGGTGGCCAGATGCACTAGGAAGAAGACTCCAAGTACATTCAAGGAATCCCAGGAGTATAGTGTCCCTTGCCTCTTCATGCCATGTCATTGTTGCAGTAGGAACATGGTGGAACACAGAGTTTAACACTTGTTACCTACCAATATGTCCAGGGGCAGCCATTGTTGAAATAGACATCTTACCTAGCTGGCCCAGCTTCCAGTCTTGGACATTTACTGCTCTTTTTTGAGGGGTACATATTATACCTACTAGCATTCCTTGTCATGTGAAAATAGAAAAGAAGTTGAAATCACCGAAAATTTTAAGGGCCTAAATACTTTCAATGCCTTTGTCCAACTTTTTCTTTGTCTTTATACAGATGTTTTAAAAAGAAAATGAGACCATGTATATTACTTTATTGCCTGTTTTAAAAACCCGATATTCTGTAACACTATTTCAGGTCTGTTTTCCCTCATTAATGTTAATGGCTGCATAGTATTCCACTGTAAGGATGCACTGTAATGTATTAATTTAAGACCTCAAGGAACATTTGGATTGTTCTCAATTTTTCACTATTGTAAACTTCATAGTCAATCACCTTTGCATATTTACTTTTTTTCCCTAGAAGTGAGGGTGCTGGTTCAAAAGACATGAATATTTTTTTATTAAGATATTATTGATACATACTCTTGTGAAGGTTTCACATGAAAAACAATGTGGTTACTACATTCACCCATATTATCGAGTCCCCCCCCATACCCCATTGCAGTCACTGTCCATCAGTGTTGTAAGATGCCGCAGAGCCACTATTTGCCTTCTCTGTGCTACACTAAGACATGAATGTGTTTAAGGTTTTTATTATATAGTTAAAAATTTACACACTGAAAATGGCAGAGTATAAGTACCTGCTTCTTCCTGTGCCCTTCTGAGCCACATGCCCGCCCACTCCTTTTTATCTTGTGCACTTTAGATTTGCAGAAGTAACACAGATGGACACTGGGTCATTATTTTATAGGTCCTGAAACAGCTCCTGGTGGTGAGGCGGGGCACTCAGTGCAGTGCTCCTTGGACACCTGCATGGAGGCAGGGGACAGCCAACTCCAAGGCCTGCTGCACATTAAAGCAGTGCCAGAAACCTGGGATGAATCCCAAAGGTCCTATGGAGTCAGCAGGGTGTATGTGCGTGTGTGTGTAACAATTTTC
This sequence comes from Smutsia gigantea, assembly GCA_032199065.1. Classification (NCBI taxonomy): domain Eukaryota; kingdom Metazoa; phylum Chordata; class Mammalia; order Pholidota; family Manidae; genus Smutsia; species Smutsia gigantea. Next base: position 59,698 of record JAVSCE010019312.1, on the reverse strand, counting down.
AAGGTAATGTGACCATGTTAGGGTTACCTGCTATCATGTCCCCTACTATCTTCACCTCAGTGGGGGCCTTTTGGGAAGTGATGTGCCTCCCATAAGGGAGAGTAGTGAGGAAAAAGTTCATTTGTTTATGCAAATACTCTAGCCATTTTTGCGTTGGGGTAGGGACAATGGCTATTGGGATTCCACAGAAGTGAAAGAAGTCTATGTACACTACTTCATTTCATCTTCAGTACAGAATGGTAATTTCTGCTCTGACACTGACTAGCTGGGAACCTCAGGCAAGCTGGCATTCTTAGGTCTTTAATTCCTGTGCCTGAAAGTATAGTGACAGACCTATTTGTAGTATGTATATGTATGTGCCTATGTATGTATGTGTATGTGCACATACACACATACTACTACATATACAGTGTCAGAACAATGAGGAAATTTTTCTCTCATACGAGGTCCAGAGATAACATAGCTTCAGTTTAAATGTTAAGTAATTTGGTTGCTTTATGATAACATCAAAGATTAATGTTCTTTGAACTTTCTGCTCTGCTGCTTTCAATTTATTGGTTACTGTCCTCAGGATTGCAAAATAGTTGCAGCAGCTCCAGGCAGCACATTTGTGCACAACATCCAAACGTGAGAAGAGAAAGGAAAGACCCCTAGATTTCCCCTCACATCCCACTGGCCAGAATTATGTCACATTTCCATTCTAGACCAATCACTGGCAAAGAAAATGGAGTTTCCATGATGGATTTAAGCTAGTTAAGATTTACTCACACTGGTCAGCAAATAAGAAAGGAGTAGATAATGGTTCCTTCCACTTACTAGCTTCTTGACAAAATACAAATAATGGTAAATATTTCATACAGTTGCTATTATTAAATAGCATTTTTGTTCTATAGATGAGAAAATGGATTCAGAAAGCTTAGGTCCCTATGTGTCAGACTTGAGACTAAAATTAAGACCTGATTGACTCCAGAACCCACATGTCCCACTGTACCACCAGCTGCCAAAGTCAGAAGTGGGTAGGCATAGCACCCCTCTTCAACTTAAGGGTAGATGGGGTGATCTGTCCAATGTAGTTAAATCTTCCTTGTTTTCCAGAATTTCCCCTCTGCATGAAAATTTTGAAGCCCATACAAGTAGAGCCTGGAGCCCCTAGGATCCTGAACTCTTACCATTCCCACCCCTTCCAGGATGCCACAGCCAGCCTGTCTCCAGCCAGGACTTTGAGTAAAGCCCCTCGCAGCTGACATTAGATCGTGATTGAGGGCTCCTGTTTACCAAGGCTTGGCCTATAAGCTGATTAGCTGCTACAGGGGCCCCCCAGGCTTGACTAGAGGGCCTGCCCAGCAGCTGTGAGAAAGGCAGGGCATTGGAGATGTGGCCAGCTGGTATGGAGGAGCAGTTGGGATTGACAGCAGCAGGAGTATCCTGAGCTCCAGCAGTGCCTCCTCATCCCAAGGAGAAGCCAGGCCTCAGGAAATGTGCCCCCCAAACCACAACCTAAACATCCATTAGGGCAGTGCAGTAACATTCAGCTATAAGGCCTGCCTTATACATTTCTCTACCTCCCTGTGCCCTCTTGCCCTGCAATGACACTCCCTTGGGACCCTGGCTGCACCCCACAAACCTGCCACAGGTGGGCCCCAGTCTCTCCAGCTGTGTGGCCCATCCTTCATGTCATGTCCTGGGATTAGTTGGTTGATGGGAGGTTCTGGGATGTGTGGGTGGGAGTGGATTCTGCTCTGTCTCAGCTGCTTAAAGCCAAACCCCCAGGGTCCCCGAGAGAGCTGCAGCAGAACAGCAAGAGGCAAGAGGGGAATGATCTGGTGGGTTGGCAGGGAGAGGATCAGGATGGGCAGTTGGGGGCTACAGCCCTGGTGGACAGAGCTGAGAGGGAGGGGGGGATGTGAATACTCACTTAGGGTCCCAGAAAAGGCTGGAGCCTGAGAGATTCAAAGCGAGAAATACAAATTTGGAGGAACCAAGTTTTGGGACACCCCAGGAGTCAAACTCAGGACGTTGGTTTGTGTACTTACCCCACTTTGGGGAGAGAAGAGGATTCCCAGGCCACTGCTCTTTTTGCTTTGCTGTTGAGAGTTTCAAATCAGCCCCTAGACATCTCTGTGGTCAGGATGAGGGGGAAGGAAACAGGCTGGAAGTCCTGAGAGCTGTGAAACCTTTTCATCCCTGCCCAAGGTGCTTCAGGCAAGCCCCGGGAGAGGACGTTCACCAAGGCACATTCGAGGTCACTATAAATGGGCCTGTGCTCTGGGTCACTGCATCCTGAGACTGTTCCTGCACCCATGTCTCACCCTCTGCCCCACTGATCTGGATGGTTTGTGAAGGAGGGAGGACTGGGCTTTTTCTGGGAAGGACTCTATATTCAAGCCTGGTTTCTCCAGAACTTCCTATCGGCTCACCCTTGCTTGGGCTTTCTGCACATGCAAATGCCTGGACCCCCATATTATCTGAACCATATTCCATCTGTAAGGGGCACCTCCATCCTCCCAGGCACCAAGGTTGGAAATTTCCAAGCTATCTGGGACTCCTGCCTCCTCCTCATTCCTGCAGCTTGTCACCAATTCCATTCTCTTCAAATAACTCTGGAGTCCATTCCCTCCTACTCCCCAGTGGGCGCTGGCAGACTCAGTCCTCATCCCTCTCACGTGCACTTCCTTGCTTCTAGTGTCCTCTTCTAGCAAGGACTGAGGAAGAGGGAACTGGGTTGGGGGAAGGTGGTACGGAGGACAGCTTTTGTGACTAGCTTCCATAGTGACTTGACTTCTCCCTCCATCCAACGTCTGAGATGAACAGCAGTGTTGGGGACCTGGGTGCTAGTGGTTGCAGCCCCTGGGATGACCCTGCTCGCTTCATCGTGGTGCCCACGGCCTACGCCTTGGCCCTGGCTCTGGGACTGCTCGCCAACGTGGTTGCCCTGGCAGTTTTGGGGCGCAGTGGCAGGCGTCTGAGCCACGCCCTGCGTCTCTACCTGCTCAACCTGGCCCTGGCCGACGTGCTCTTCACGCGCACGCTGCTGCTTTGGCTCACCTACTATCTGGGCTCGGCGCACTGGCCTTTCCCGGATGCCTGCCGCGCGGCTGGGGCTGCCTACTACGTGTCCACCTACGCCACCGTGGCCTTCTTCGCGGCCGCCTTCCTGCTGGTGCTCGCGGCTTACGTGAGCCTGGCGCGGGCGCTCGGTGTGCCCTCGGGCCCCGGGGGCCCACACCGGCGCGCGGCCAGGACCATGGTCCTGGGGCTCCTGCTGGTCTTCGCCCTCTGCCTGGCGCCCTACCACCTGCTGCTGGCACCCTGGGTGGCCGGGCAGGAGGGTGCTACGCCACCTCTACACCCGACGTCTTGCACACGCTCAGCCAGGCGCTGCTGAGCCTCAACAGTTGCCCGGATCCGCTCGTCTACTGCTTTTCGGTGAGGCGCTTCCGCCAGCACTGCTGGGCGCTGAGCTGCCCACGTGGGTGGGAGGGCCTGTGGCGCACGCGGCCTCCTCGGCCTCCTCCTAGAGAGGCCCCTGGCTCCCCCGCCGGCTTCCCCCGGCCACCCTCCCAGCGGCATCCTGGTGGAGAAAGCCCTTAGGAAGGACCTAGATTCCAATCCTGAACGACCACATACCAGCTGCGTAGCTGCAGCCGGGCTCTTCTGTAAAAAGAGTATAGAATACTCTTTATAATTTGAATATTCCCTAAACTTTGACAGATTTTGGATACAAATGTCTTTTTTTTTTTTTTTTAAGTCTCCTGGGATAAAGCCCAAAGTCCTTAAAATGGCCTACAAGGCCCTACCTGATCTGGTTCCTGCTTCCCTCTCAGCATTAGCTCATCCTCATCTTCCCTCCACCTCTGCCGCATCCATGGGTTCATCTACCTTCTCAGTCCCTGGAACAGTTTCCTACCCTTCAAGGCCTTTGCCAGGAATGATGTCCCTCTCTCCTCTTCACTAATTTAACTCTTTTTCATCCTCATTTCTTTGAAAGTGACTCTATAGGAAAGCCTTTCTTCACCACCACCACACATGTGCACATGCACACACATGCAACTGGGTCAGATCTGATTGCTCTTGCATAGCTTTTTTCACAGATGCAATCAAGCTATTAATCGGGGAAGTCATTGTTCTTTTTCTTTCTTGTCAGAATGTATTTGTGATGATCCATGAGAAAGTGCCATTTTTATAGATCCAAAAAGGTTGAATAGTGGCAATTGTATTTTCATCCAATTCAACTTAATAAATTCCATGTTTACCTTATTCACTGCTATATCGCTTATGCTTGCTACTCTGTCTTGCACCTAATAAGACCTCAATCCCTAGATAAATGAATGAAACCTGAATATCATTAGCTTAAGATGCTCAAGGACTCACCAGACATTGCAGCCTCTGGCAGGTTTTTCTGGGATTCTCCAAGCCTGTATTACCTGGACACATTCTTGACACCAGTCTTGATGATTGCCCCCTTTGGCTGTTGCTGGATACCTCCAACTCTGCCATCACCTCCACTGTGCCAAGGCTTGGTGGTAACTAAGCTGGAGATACATCCTGCTATCAGCTGGGACAGGGATCCGGAAGACTTGCTTCCTTCCATGTCAGCTGAGATGGGAGTCTGCCACTAGCTGTAAATCCCTGCCAGTGACTCTGGCCACCAGTGAGTGCTTTCCCTTCTGGTTCCTTGATAACTCAGCAGTTGGCCTCAGCTGGAGAAAGGAACCATTCCCTCCCCTCAGCCATATTATCGGATGCCCCACAGCAAGACTAATTAGGGTCTCAAGGACTTAGAGCTTATGGGTGAGAACAGCAAGTTCACATTGCCAAGTTGGCTAGGTCAGGAAGGGTCCACCACTCAGCCACCCCAGCTTACCAACTTGAGGTCCTATTGCTGAATTATCTTTAATGAGAAATTTGATAAATTCCTCCTTTTCACAAATTACCTTTTATTGGTCCCTTATTCCTTCTTTAAAAATATATTCACATTTAAAAAGTAGTACACACTCATGAAAATAAATTCAAAGCAGTAGAGAAAAATGTAAACTAGAAAGTAAAGGTCCCCCAGCGGTAGTAACTGTTGATGTTTTCTTGTGTGTACCTTTCCAGATGTTTTCTATTCCAGTACAAATATATGTGTAGTTAATTTAGTTAATTTTCTTCAGAAACCCACAAATGGGGTAGGTGGGTTCTTCAAATGGGATCCAAGGCTCTTCTGCCATTTCTTTTCTCATTTAATACATCTTGTACATGTTTTGATATCGGCACCTATAGACCTACTTCATTTTTTTTTAATAGATGCAGAGTGTTTGTTTTACTCAGTTGGTCCCCTATTGATGGACAATTGTTTTCGATGTTTTACTGTGATAAACAGTGATGCAATGAATGTCCTTGCCCACAAATCTTTGCATAGTTATAAATCTGTACAATAAAGTTCTGGAGATGAAATTGCTGTGTCAAAGAGTATGTGTGTACATTTAAATTGTTTAATTATATCACCAAATGGCCTCCAAAAATGCTGCACCAATCGCACACCCATCAGCAGCATGTAGCGGCCCCTGTCTCACCATACCTTCACCAGGACTGGGTACTATCACCTGCCCGGTCTTGACTCTGGACTCCTGTCTGCATTCCAACTATGAGCATGGTTAATTTTTTCCCTTTTTTTTTTAGGAGGCTTCTCAATCTCCTTAATATCTATTTGAAACCTGCTGGGAGTTGGAGGAGGAGGAGAAAAGGTGTCACCTAAGACCTCACTCACACCAGTCAAAGCTTAGCCTTTCTTGTCTGTTGGAGGAATTAAATGAAAATCCAAATGAGATCCCCAAATGCACACGGGTAGGTTCATAATAATGGTTAGTTCTCACTCCTTCCTTGGGAATTAGTCTGGCTCATCCCAAGCAACATGGATCAGCATCTCAGGCCAAGGCCAGGAGAGGCAGCCTGGGCCCACATCATGAATTCCCTTCATGAATTGCTCAGCCTCAGGGGCTGTCCAAGGCCAGGTCTTTGAGAAATGCTCTGGTGTCCACCCTAGAGCCAAAGAATCTCCTGAGGCTGAATTTGATTCTGTCCAAATTAAAAATGATTCCCTGTGGCCTCAGTCTATCTCCATGGTCTTGTACTATCTTGCTTCGATGTGACTTTTCCTGTAGGAAAGCAGTCAGTTTCCTTGGGAAATGTCTAACTTAGTGTTCTGTGTCTGACCTGGGGAAAAAGAACTTGAGTGTTGATTGCCTCTGGGAAGATAGACACAGTGGAAAGGAAGCCTTTCTAGAGTTACAGTGTATGGCAAACACCGTCCTCGCTCGCTGTCAGAGCGGGAACCTAGAGTGGGACCCAGAGGCAAAGGGCCTGAGGGGTGAAGGGCAGACTGCTCTGTCTGGTCAGTACTTATGGATTCTTGATCCCCTTAGTTACTCCCAACCTTCCAGGATGGAGAAGAAGAGAGCCCAGGCTGGTCCTTGATTAAACACTGTTCACTCCCTTTCTCCAGGGAACTCACCTGCCAACTACCAATTAGTACTTCAGTTATGTAGTTGATCTATGTGTTAGTATGTATGTTTCAGCCACTATCAGGTAGTATGTTCTAGACTCCCCTTCCCGCTTGCAAAGCCAGGAATATCCAGTTCCTGGATCTACCCACCCAGGCCACACTTTGTGGTTGTGGGGTCCAAATGTGGTACAGAGAAGGGATTTGAGTTAAATTCTCGAAGGTTGAAATAAGTAAGGGGATCAAGAATCCAGTACTGACCAGACAGAGCAGTCTGCCCTCTCATCCCTCAGGCCCTATGCCTCTGGGTCCCACTCTAGGTTCCTGCTCTCCTGACAGGAGGGAGGACGGTGATTGCCAGACACTGTAACTCTAGAAAGCTTTTATGTCCTCCTGACATAGAAAGAAGAAAGCTCCCTTTCTATACCAGATCCTACTCACTCTCCCAGCTCATTCACAGCCCAGATCTCTGAATCTAGCCTAACCCTGTTCCTACTCTTGGCCAGGGCTGGTCCAGGTCTTTGGCTCTGCACACACCTGCACAGGCTTCTTGGCTGGCCCTGCATCCTCTCTGTCCTCTGTAATCCTTCCTGCTCCTGCCCGAGTCCTCACCTCTAGCCCAGGCCCCACCTGCTCCCTTAGCCTCTGGCAGGGAAGCCTGTCAGACTTCAGCTTGATTTCCCTCCCTGTCTTCAGGCCTCAGGGGCTCTCTCTGCAGCTGACTCTTTTGCTCTGACATCTATTTCCCTCTCCTCTAGCCTTAGAAGGATAGAGTCTTCCCCCACCTTGGTCCTATAGATAACCTTGCGCTACAGCTATCCTTCACTGAGCCTGAAATCACCAGCTTGAACTACATTCCGGTCTCGGGTACTGCAACCTCCTTCCCAGAACAATCACTTCTAGGGCCCTCCCCAGGCTGTCCTTTCCTGCCGCTTGGGTGGCCCATGTCCTCACCTAGCGCTAATAAAGAGATATTCAGATTAAATCATGCTCCCTCACCCCTACTTTTCGGTGAGCACCAGTCTAGTTCTGAAATGGCTTGTGCTTGGGGTGCTGGGTTCACATTGGCCCCTAGCATTTGTGGGAACCTATGCAAGAGTACATATATATACTCTTACCATATGTCTAAATATTCAAAGTTACCAATTAAGCTAACACACTGTTTAAACAAAATGTGTTCTCTCCTCCTACCTTGACAAATATACCTTCGTAATGACAGAATAGAAAAATACATGTAAAACTGTGGTTTTCAGGATTGAAAGTCAGCCTATTATCAAAGATGACTGAGTTCAATTTTATGTATTATTTTTAAACACTGTATTGGGTCATAAAGCATTATCACAGAAAATATAAAATATTTTAATTTTATCAGAAGTCACTATCATTCACAATTTTTCTTACTGTTTGTTCAAGCCATTTTTATATTCATACAGAATTTCTTAAGTAATTTATTTTGAAATTTTCTGTAAAGACAGAAAATGACAGTTTATTGACAAATTTGTTCAAAACTCTCTTCAGTAAAAATTGTAGCTCGATCTATAACAACCAAGAGTCTCCATAGAAATTAGTTTTGAGATTATTTGTCTATGATTCTTATTTATTGTCAGGTAAACATTTTCCTTTCATTGTTTTAATTGCCTTATATTTTATTGAAATCTCACTTTGTTTTTGTATCTCACATGCAGTGTTTTCAATTTACAGAAAACATTTTATAATATGTTAGAAAGTATAATATGTTATATGGAAAATCTCTTAATTTTAAAAATGAAATATTTAAACTTAACCATTTATTTTTTATAAGCTTTTACTAACATTTTTAATAGCAAGCAGTAGTTCAGATCAAGTAACTTGATAATATATATTCAACATTAATATGTTTTTCTATCAAAGACCATGGTTTATTTGAGAATTTTAGTTGTTTAACTTTTCTAGTATATATCATATCTTACATAAGTTAAATGTAATTGAATTAATGGCATTTAGTTGGGATTCCCACAATGTGTCTAAGAGTGGTTCTGAGGTTAAATTTGTTTGATGTGTTTCATCAATATATTCCATCTTTTGGCATATCTAGGAAATATTGTATATAATCTTTGAATTACTCCCCAAAATGTCATTGTTACCAGCACATTTGAAGCCATATCTTTTAGTAAATCCAAACTGTGTAATACATGACCAAAGAATATGTCTGAATTTTTGGCCAAAGTTTTGCCTTGTATTCCTTTCTTTGTTAGTCATATTAGCACCATGACCATAGACTAGTTCTTGGCAATCTTTTAAATCAATGCTGAAGTCGGAAACTTTTTTTTTTTTTTGGCTCTTCATTCAAATTAAACTTGCACTTTGGTATATCTGGTACTTGCACTCTGTTTGCAATAACTACAAAAGCCAAATAAATTACAAAAATCATATTTAAAGATACTGGAGAGCTATGGAAGCACAATAACTAGAAGAATTGGAATTCAGAATTGGAATTGGTATCCCTTCTGAGTTGAGTTGATGGTCACTGGATTGTTTTCTTCCCTGGGAGCATTTGCTCCTTCAATACATGAACTGAGTATCAAACCTGACCCATGCAGAGAGCCCCTAGTGGTAGAGAAAGGAACCAGCAAGTCTTTTGGCAGCTAAATTGGGTTGTTGTGAAAAACTGGGGTCTCTAAGCACACAGCTGGTTGTAATGTTGTAACTCTAGGGTATTTTCCGGGGTCTGATACTGACTGAGTATGGAAACCTGGGAAGCTAGGTTGAGGGTTTCTATAAGGCAGAATGAGATGTTTTATTATCTTGAGATATTTAGGACACAAAGTCTAACTAGAGTGAGGCCTGATGCTAAGACATTCCCCTCAATAAATTTTCTAGGTTTTGAAAATTCTAAATTCTGTGGGATGAAGAGGAGGTACACAAAAAAGCTAAAGCACCAAGCCTAGAACCTCCAAAGGCAGAACTGAATCTCCTGCAGAGCTTTCAGGGTTTTTGAGTGAAAAAGCACTAGACTCAGACCCCAAAGAGCCAAAGCAATCTTGAGAAAGAAGAACAAACCTGGAGGATTATGCTCCCTAACTTCAAGCTCTACTACAAAGCCACAGTAATCAAAACAATTTGGTACTGGCACAAGAACAGATGCATAGATCAGTGGAGCAGAATAGAGAGCCCAGATACAAACCCACACATATATGGTCAATTAATATACAATAAAGGAGCCATGTATGTATTATGGACCTAAATGAAACTCTTAGGAGAAAACTTAGGACAAAAGCTTCATGACATTGGATTTAGCAATTATTTCTTTGGTAGAACACCAAAGGCATAGGTAACAAAAGAAGAGACAAGCAAACTGTATTCCACTAAAATTTAAAAATTTTGTGTATCAAAAGACACTATTTACAGAGTAAGCAGGCAACTCACAGAATGGGAAAAAATATTTGCAAATCAGGTATCTGATAAAGGGTTACTATCCAGAATATATAGAGAACACCCGAAACTCAACAATAAAAAAACCCAAACAATCTAATTCAAAAATTGAGAAATTAACATTGCAAAAAGTGTCAAATGGACATTTCTCCAAAGAACATATATGAATGGCTAATAAGCCCATGGAAAGATGTTCAACATCACTAATCATTAGGGAAATGCAAATCAAAACTATATACAATGAGACATCACTTCACAAGGATTAGGATGTTTACTATATAAAATAATAACATATTGAGAAGAATGTGGTGAAATTAGGACCCTTGTACACTGTTGGTGGGAATGTAAAAATGATACAGCTGCCGTGGAAAACTGTCTGGTAGTTTCTCAAAAAAATTAAAAGAATTTCCATATGATCCAGCAATCCACTCCTAGGTATATACTCAAAAGAATTGAAAACAGGGTCTCAAAGAGATATTTGTATGCTTGTGTTCCTAGTAGCATTATTCAAAATAGTTAAAACATGAAAGTAACACAATGTTTAGAAGGGTCGATCAAATTGCCTAAAACATTGAAATAATCTCAAGAATGTCAATATTTTGGCATTAAAATGTTCTCTTTTGAATATGGGAGAAGCACAAAAATCCTTTGCAAACCATGGATACCAATTCTTGTTTCAGAAAATACTGTCATTACATCTATCTGTCTAGCCCCAACCTTTCCCTGGAGTTCTAGTCTCATAGTTACAACTGCGTACTAAAAATAATCTCCTGTGTGTCCCACAGGTATCTCCAACTGAACATGTTCAAAATCATACCTATAATTTTCTCTTCCATTATGCTGCTTTTTGTCTAGTGTTTCTTATTTCAATGAATAACATCACAATCCATTCAGTCATCTGAACCAGACCCTGGGGTGATCCAGTTATTTTCCTTTCTTCTCCTACCCGGTCTTCCTTATTTAAACATATATTTTAGTGCTGATAATGTACTGTCTCTTGATTAGGATTGGTTACAGGAATGTGTTTACTTTGTGAAATATTCATCAAGTGGTACACTTATTTATGCACTGTATATAGGTATACACATATGTATGCACATTCATATACAATCCAATTGCAATTCAATTATTTTAAATTTTCAATTTAATTTTTATTTTGAAAAAGAAAGATTACTTTGAAAACGTTTTTTAAAAGTGCTTTAAACTTATGTAAATGTAACAGAATACCATAAACTAAGGTTCAGGTGTTTCTGAGCAAGGTTTGGCAAATTCTCCTCTCTTTGTATCCATTTACATCTACTGATTTATACAAGGCCTGAGGAACTCCTGAGGAGAGGTTCTGAACTCTTTTCAGACGTATACAAATATGGCTGGTGGACAGGGGTGACTCCATCAGAAGTCTGATAATAAGGAAGGAGACCAGAAGCCACTGAGAGAGAACTCCCTAGAATGGAAAATGTTGAGTACATGAAACAGCTCTACCAATAGATCCTAATTATCAAGAGTGCTGGTTCTAGGTACAAGACAGGCAGGAGACTGATACTAGAAGTAATTCCAATCCAACGACTTTGGTGGCAGGTGTGCAGCTGGGAGACATAGGTTATGAGTTCCAATCAGAAGAGTTTAATCACAGATCTCTAAAAATACCTTGGTGCTCAGTCTGTCTTGCTGTGGCTCCCTTCCTCTCTTCCACTGAACATTCCTCGGGAGAGTCTCCATCCTGCTTCCAAGGAGTGAAGACATAGATTTCATGCAATGGACATGCAAAGCAGTGTCCATGTTTTATGGCCTTCAGGCTACAGCTGTATTGCAGCTCTACACCAGCATGGGGCATGGCTGAGTTCCTGCTTCCGTGTTTCCTAGGGGTGGTGGTGGTAATGACAACAGGAATGGAGATTCAGCAGGAGTATGACTCTTGCTTCCACTGGAGGTTACAGCTGGAGGTTGTGGAGTTCCTGCTGGATGTCAATGGCAGTAAGAAAAAGAATGATATAACTAACAGCTCAAGCAGTTTCACTGCAGGACCTCTCCAACTGAGCATAACATAGAAAATCATTCTTTCTATTTCACAAGAGATAACTTTAATCTCAAGCATCAAGTCAAAGCAGCAGCATTTCAATTCCACTAACAATGGCTCATGGCAATGATGGGAGTCAACTGCCAGCGTGGAGTGGTGCTTCCGTGTATGGCAGAGTCCTGAGCAGGCAGATTTCTGGCTTGGCTAGCCATGGCCTAAAAGCCCTCACTTTTTGCATGCTTGTAAACACTCTGGGTTTTAAGCTATCAAGATTTAGTTGTAAATGTTGATGGATGACATTTGTATTCACCAATTGGCAAAGGTTGAGATTTCTGGTTATCTTTGTGAGATATGTGTGTGTGTGTGTGTGTGTGTGTGTGTGTGTGTGTGTGTAAAATCTGGTCTCTATTCACACTGTTGCCAGAGTGCTGTTTCTTAAAACAAATCTGATTATGCTTAAATTAAAACTCTTCATTTAGTCCACATTGTTTAGGAGTCCAACTCCACAGCCAGGCTCATCAGACCCTTCATAATCTGGCTCTTGCTTATACAATTAATCTCATCTCCTGCCACTATCCCCACACAGTCTAGTCATCCTGAAATTGTACTTGGATCCCCATTCCCATTCCCATTGTGTCTCTTTTATTTAAAATGTTCTACAACTGTTTCAGAAATTATATACTCTCTATTCTTTTATTGATTACTCTGGAAATTTTAAATATGTATTTATCAAAGTCTGAAGTTAAACTCTTTATCCTCCTCCCCCCAAATGCGAAGACCTTAGACACTTAAACTCCGTTCTATGCCGCAGACCTTATTATCACCGGTTTGTACAGTCATGGTTTATTTATATGTATCCACATATTTACCATGTTCTCTGTTCTTTATTACTTCTTGCATCCTAGACCTTCCATCTGAGATCACTTTGTACACATGAGATCCTATTTTGTCTAAAGAACTTCCTTTTTAATTTTTTAAAATAACTGTCTACTAATGGCAATCTTTCAGTTTTTGTCTTCTCTGAAATCTCTTCACTATGATTCTTGAAAAATCTTTTTAACTGGGCACGGATTTCTAGGTGGACCACTTTGTTGTCTCAGCACATTGAACATCTGTCCCACCGCCCTTGCTGGGTGTCTGTAGTTGCTTTGTGAAGTCATTTGTTAGCTTACTTATTTACTGCTTCTTTCAAGGCAAGATATCTCTTCTCTGGCTGCTTTTAAATTCATTTTATATTTGAATTTGCAGTTTTAATATAATGTTGTAGGTGTGGATTTATTTCTATTCCACTTGGAACTTCTTGGACATCTGTAGCTTGATGTCTTTACCAGTTCTAGAAAAATCATCAGCCATTATCTCTTGACATATTGCCTCTGTCCCTTTCTCTCCCTCTTTTTAGGGGACTTCTGATTAGGTGTATGTTAGACCACCTCACGTTACCTTTCATGTTTCTGAACTTCTCAGTGCTGGAGCTCTCTGTGATGTTTTCTGCAAGTATTTTTCAGCTCTATCTTTCTGTTCACTGATTCTATTAGCACTTTATCCAGTTGGCTGTTAAACCCATTTATTGAGTTTCTAATCATAGTTAGTATATTTTTCATTTCTAGAAGTTATATTTAGTTCCTTTTCTTATCTGCTTGGTCATTCCTTAAAATTCCTTGTTCTTTGCTCATATTTCAAAATCTTTTATTTTTTAATGAATATGAGACACAGAATTAGATAAATCATAATCCTTGGTTCACAGTCACTGTCATCATTGAACATAGACCTCTTATTTTGTATATATGTATATATTTATAAAAGAATGTAATGAATACCTATAATCCCACCATTCAACTCAAGAGCTAGAAGAACTACGTATCTGTTCTCCCCATCTTGTAACTGCTTTCCTCTTCCTAAATTTGTATCATTCTCTTTCTTTCTTGTTTTTATAGTTTTATCAAATATATATGTGACTTAAATATATTGTTCAGTTTTAGTTGTTTTTGAACTTTTTATGAAGAGTATTATGATGTATGGTATATAATCCTTATGTGTCTTTTAAATCTTTAAAACACTTAAAAATGAACATACTAAGATTTTTCCATATTTTTGCATGCTATAATCTTCCATTGTGTGACTATACCATGATTATTTTATTCATTCTTCTGTTAATGGACATTTTGGCTGCTTCTGTTTTTCTTCCTTACTGCAAACAGTCTTGCTATGAATATTCTTGTATCTATCTCTTGATAACTATGAGCAAAAGTTTTCACTGGACATATAACTAGGGGTGGAATGCTGGGTTGTAGTGTATGTAGTATTAGTACTCAGCCGGTATACACCAGTAGAATTACTGCTAACATCCAGTCTGGCTGGTCAGACATCTGTTCTGATTGGTCAGTACTCTTGTGGTATTGGTTGTTAATATTTTCAATATCCTTGAGGGATGAATGGCAAATTTTGTAAGCTAGTGTCAAGTTAGTTTACAATGGTTGTTCTAATTTGTACCTCTACTAGAAATATATAAGATATCCTGTTGATCCACATTCTCTTCAACATTTGGAATTGCCAGATACCTTAATTTTTGCCAATAATATGGGTATGAATTGATATCTCATTATGGTCTTGATTTGCATTTTCTGTTTGCTAGTAAGTTCAAGTATCTCTTTAAGCATATATTGAATGGCCATATGCCTTTACTCTGAGAATTCCCCACTCATACATCTTGCTCATATATCTTATTCATGTATCATGTAGCTATTTGTCAATTCGATTGCTTGTCTTTTTCTTACTGTTTTGGAGGAATTCATTAAAAAAAGTTAAAAAATCTTGATGCCAATTTTTGGTTAGTTTTATATGCTATAAATATCTCATTCCCATTTGTAGCCTCTCCTTTTCTTTAAGGTGATTTATGAAATTAAAAAAAAGAACAAATGAAAAATGATATACAAATAGAAGTTCCTCACTTCATAGTCTAAATGTAACAATCTTTTCCTCCCTGTATAGTGTTTTTGTAAGTCTTGCTTAAGAACATCTTCCTTATCCAAGCTTAGAAAGATATTTACCTAGACTTCTGTGATGATCAATTTTATGTGTCAACATTACTGAGTCATCGGTCATACTTCTGGGTATGTCTGTGGAGGTGTTTCTGGATGACATTAACATTTGAGTAAAGCAGAGTGCCCTCCCCAATGTGGATGGGTTTCAGCCAATACACTGAGGCCTGAATAGACTAAAAAGGTGGAGTAAGAAGGAATTCTGTCTGCATGACTATCTTAAAGCTGGGACATCCCTCTTCTGCCTTTGGGTAAGATGCCAACTGGAACTTAAACCATCTGCTCTCCTGGTTCTCAGACCTTTGGACTTGAACAGGAACTACACCGTCACCTACTGCAGATCTTGGGACTGCTTAGCCTCCGTATCACATGAGCCAATTCCTTATAGGTTTATATATTCATATATATCTTTAATAAATATGTAAATTATATAATTTGTATATTATAAAATATAGTTTTATATTAAAATACGTAAGTTATAACTATTTTCATATATTTATATATTTAAAATATATTAAATGTACTTATATATCTTTAATAAATATATCTTATAATAAATCCTTATATATACATGTATACATCTATCTCCTATTGGTTCTGTTTCTCTGGAGAACCCTGACTAATAAACTTCTATTAAGAGTTTTGAATTTGAGGTTTAACTCTTTAACCCAAGTGGAGCTGAACTTGGTGTATTATGTGACGTAGGGATCCAATTAATTATTTTTCTAAATAGATAACCATTTAATCTTCTTTTCCCACTTATCTGTCATGCCACCTCTGTTATACATTACATGTTTTGAGCTCTCTAGTTCTGATCATTTTCTCTCTCTGAGCCAGCACCACATGGTCTTGATGCTATACCTCTTACTAAGTCCTGATGTCTGATAGGGCAAATCACACCTCCTTGTTCTCTTTTTCAGAAGTGTTAAAGGTAATTAATGAGATCTCCTAGTACACAGTTTGGAGCTGTTAATACCATTTCAAATTAAAACAACCCTAGATCTTTGGAACAAAATAGCTGTTTTTCAGATCTGGACAGAAAATGTACAAAATGAGTTGAAACATTTTCTTATATTAGAAGGTCAGGAAATTATCTATATTTCTGGGAGTGCAAAGGACCTAGTAGCCAACTTAAAGAGGCTCCCTTTGGTCATAGATGGGAAAAATAGAGTGTAAATAGAACAATAACTTCAATGGATTAAAATACATCAAATATGTTTAAATCCCTGAGTTTGTAATGATCTTAAGTCCTCATTGGTCACCTTTGGAATATGCTAATGAACCAAAAAATTTCTTTCATTTCATTATCTTAATTTTGTATTAAGTTTAAAAAGATATGGTAAAATGCATCCTAAATACTTCATAATCTTAATATGTACAATCTAAAGTATAATCTTAAATGTATAGATTGATGACAATTTATATTTATATACATTTATGTAATTATCATTCAAAAGAAGGTATAGAATAGTGCGTCTCAAATCTTAATATGCATCTGCATCAACTGGTGAATTTGTTAAAATGCAGGTTTTGATTCAGTATGTCTATTGTGAGACCTTGGATCCTGCATTTTATTAAGCTTCCAGAGGAAGCTGATACTGCTGGTCTAGGACCACACTTGAGAGGCAAGGATATAAATTCTTCTATATTGTCACAGATAGCAGTAGTTTGTTCTTTTTTATTGCTGCAAGATTTTCCATTGTATTAATATCCCATTTATTTACTTATTTTTCCATTGATGGACATTTTTGTTATTTCCAGTTTTGGGCCATACTGAATTAAGTTGCTATGAACATTCTTGTATGTGTCTCTGGGTGGACATATGTGCTCATTTGGTAGTAGACATAAGTGCTCATCTAGGAATGGAATTGCTGGGTCATAGGGTCAGTATATGTTTAGCTTTAGAAGATATTGTCAAACAGTTTTCCAAAATTGTGTACCATTACACTCTTAACGTAAGTCTATCAATTCTAGTTGCTCCAAATTTTACCAACACTTGTATTATTATTTTTAAAATTAGACATTCTGTGGGATGTGTGGTGGTATCCTGCTGAAGTTTTTTTGGCTAGTGAGAGGTCCTCTTCTGAGAATGTTTACTCAAGGTTTTTTCCCCATTAAGATTTTTGTCTTGCTTTTGTTTCACATTGATTTGTAGTGATTCTTCATATATTCTGGATATGAGTTATTTATTGGATACATGTATAGCAAATATTTTTCTCAGTCTGTGATTTGCCTTTTCACTCAATGTGTCCTTTGATGAACATTAGTTTAATTTTAATAAAATCCAATTTGTCGATTTTTTTCTTCAATTTGAAAAGTTTTGGTATAATGCACAGAACAAAATACCATCTTAATCATCTTTAAGAGCAGTTAGTGGTATTAAGTGTACTCATATTGTGGTGCAACCATCACAACCATCCACTTCCAGAATTCTTTCCTCTTGCAAAACTGAAACTTTATACCCATTAAACTTTACTCTCCACTCCCTTTTCTCCCTAGTTGCTGGTAATCAGCATTCTACATTTTCTTTCTGTGATTTCAACTACTCTAAGTACTTCATATAAGTAGAATAATACAGTTTTTGTCTTTTTGTGACTAGCTTATTTCACTTAGCATAATGTCCTTCTTTGTCTCTTGTGATTTTTTTTATTTAAAACTTAATTTGTCTGGTATTAGTATAGCCACTCCTGCTCTTGCATTACTGTCTTCTCTTGTGTTTAGTTGTTTTTTTGTAGTGAAATATCTAAACTCCTTTCTTATTTCCTTTTGTGTGTATAGTAGTTTTCGTTGTGGTTACCATGGAAATTTCATTTAAAATCCTAATGTTATAATGCTTTAATTTGAATTTATACCAGCTCACCTTCAATAACATACAAAAAACCCTGTCCCTACCCATTTCAGTTGTTATCACAACATTATATCTTTGTATATTATGTGTCCCAAAGCATACACTAATAATTCTTTTAAATGCATTGGTCTCCTAAATTATCTAGAAAACAAAAGTTGGACTTATAAACCAAAGTTACAGTAATATTAACTTTAACACTAACATTTTTTCTTTAAATGTATTAGTCTCTTAAATCATATAGAAAATGAACAAAAAAGTAGTTACAAGCCATTGTACCAAATTGTACAATAACACTATATCATTACAATCTAGCTTTTATCACTGCCCATGTACTCACCTTTACTGAGAGCTTTATTTCTTCATACAGCTTTGATTTACTGTCTAGTGTCCTTACCTCAATCTGCAGGACTCCCTAGAACATTTCTTGCCAGGCAGGTCTAATGGTAATGAACTCCCTGTTTTTGTTTATCTGGGAATGTCTTCATTTCTCCCTCACTTATGAAGGACAGTTTTGCCAAATATAGGATTTTTGGTTGGCAATTTTTTCTTTTAACACTTTGAATATATTGGCCACTCTCTTCTGGCCTCAAAGTTTCTGATGAGAGATCTACTTATGATCTTATTAATAAGTAAGCCTTTGTATGTGACAAGTTGCTTCTCTCTTGTACTTTCAAAATTCTCTCTTTGTCTTTGGACAGTTTGATTATATCATGTTTCAGTGTGGGTCTCTTTGAGCTCATCTTACTTGGATTCATTGAGTGTGTTGCATGTTTATATTCATGTCTTTCATCAAATTTGGAAAAATTTCAGCCAGTATTTTTTCAGATATTCTCTCTGTCCCTTTCTCTTTCTCCTCTCTTTCTAGGACTCCCACAATACTTATGTTGTGCCCCACAGATCCCTCAGGATCTGTTCCTTTTTATTCAATCTCTTTTCTTTCTGTCCCTCAGTCTCAATACTTTATCTTATCTTCAAGCTCACTGATATTTTCTTCTGTCTGCTTGCATCTATCTTTGAATCCCTCTAGTGAAATGTTCATTTCTGTTATTGCATTTTTCATCTCTAGATTATTTCTTCAGGTTGTTTTTATTTATATCTTTAGCAATGTAAGTCTGGGGAGAGGAAATCCTGGGGCAAAATGCCTCTAAAAACTGAAATCAGACAAAGGGAGAAATAAAGTTTAAAACCTGTTTATTGCTTACAAACTGCCATCCAGCACTGTCTCTCTCTCCCCTGGTCCAGAAGAAGCAAGCCAGTAAGCAAGCCAGCCCCTCCCCTTAAACTCTCAGGTTCAGACATTCCCTTGGTTGCCCAGGTAATTACCCATTGACATGGAGATGAACTTCTCTCTACCCCTGAGGATATGCAAATGCACTAAAGCCAGGCAAGATATTCTGGAAATGTTACAATTTTACCCACAAGCAATATTTCCCTTTTGTTCATATGTCATTTTCTTGCCTTTCTCACATCTTCCTTTAACTTTGAATATCCTTAAGACAGTTATTGTAAAGTTTTTGTCTCACAGATCTACCATTAGGTCTTTTTCAGAGACAATTTCCGTTGGTTTATTATTTTCCTTGGAATTGGACATACTTTTCTGTTTTTTGTATGCTTTGTTATATTTTGTTGAAAACTGGACGTTTGTTTCTAATAATGTGGTAACTCTGGAAATCAGACTTTCCACCCTAACCCTAGGTGTGGGTAAAATTGTAATATTTCCAGAATATCTCTCCTGGCTTTAGTACATCTGCATATCAATAGGCGTTCAGAGGTGGAAATAAGAATGGCTTTAGTGCATTTGCATCATTCCTCAGGGATGGAGAGAAGTTCATCAATGGGTAATTACCTGGGCAAGGAGGGCTTATCTGTACCCTGAGAGGAGAGAGGAGGGCCGGTTTTCTTTTTGCTGGAGCAGGAAAGAGAGAATACGGCCCCAGACTGCAGTTTGTAAGCAATAAATGGATTTTAAACTTTGTTTCTCCCTTTGACTGATTTTGATTTTTAGAGGTATTTTGCCCCAGGATTTCCTCTCCCCAGACTTACACTAGGGTTTGCTGTTTTTTTTCTTTTATTTTCTTTTACATAAATTCTTGTAGGCTATTTCTGTATCAAGGATCAACCTGAGGTTTAAACTTAAGGTCTTCTTGGATGTTTTTTGAGCTTCTACCTTTTCCTGGGCATGCACAGTGACACTCTAATTTCCCTTGTATATAGTTGTAGTTGCTTTTGAATATTTTAGTCCTTAATGTCTGGTTCCCAAAAAGGGAAAAGATAAAAGTGAAAGCAGAATAAGGCTCCAGTTCATTAAATTCTCTGTAAATCATTTTAGCCAATGGGAAGAGGTCCAACAACAGCAGTCACTCCTCTTTTTCTACACTTCTATTAATTGAAAGAGCTTTCAGTGATCAGAACATAGATTCCTTATATATTTGCAGAACTGGGCTCCTTCTGCACCCTGCAAGCTGCTCCCAGATCACATACACAGCTGCCTGCCACATGGCTCAGGGTGGGGGGTGGGCAGCTGCTATTGTGCTTAAGAGCTGAAATTAACCAAATTAACAATTTACCACCCAAACCTTCCCCTGGAAGTTGCAAGCCTTCAACAGACTCCAAAGTTCCAAAATAGTGATATCAGACAGATAATGCCAATGCAATTGTTATCTAGGTAGGGAGACAGTTTTGGTGTCACCTACTCTATCATGTTCCCAGAATTCTCTTGTCAATATTTTCTTATCTGGTTAGCACTTTTTGCATCCTGCTTATGAAGTATTTTTCCACTCCAAGGTCATAAAGACATTCTCTTATATTTTCTTCCAGAAGCTTTAATTTTTGCCATTCACATTTAGGCCTACAGCCCATTTTTAATCACTTTTTTGTAATCAAGGATTTTTTTCCTACTTTTTGAGGTTAAGGTTCATTTTTAACCAACTCATTGTTTTTCAAACTGAAAACTAAAGGGAACAAATCAAGTGTTTTTCCTGCTTAGTCTGTATGAACTATACACTAGGGTAATAAAATTGAAGAGAGAGGTTTCTCTTTATAGAAGTATTCCAGTTAATAATTGAGAAGGGAATTGTATAATTAGTATACCACCATTTGCAACCTCTAATGCATAAAAGAGAAACATCATAAAAAGAGAGATTAACAGATATGATACATCTACTGATGGAAATATACAACACTAGCTAGCTATGAAGAATCATTGTCTCAAAATTGAACCTGCATCTGAAGAAACTTCTATTTCTCATTACTAATTTACAGGAAACATGAAGGTTACAGAAATATGATAAATAACTGTGGAAGCAAAAATTCCAAACTATAGGAAATTCTGAAGATAAACAATCTTGTTTCTTCAACTAATAAATTTGCTGGGAAAAAAATGGACTGAGGGAATAAATAGATTAAAAAGATTGCAATCAATCTATTACATAACAGAATCAGAGAAATCTGAATATTTCACTAGATATTTGATGATACAAATGGATTATTGCTAATTTTTAGATGTTATCATTATAATTATGTTTAATAAGAAAGTTCTTGCATCTTAGACACACATACTAAAATATTTATTAATAAAATATTATGTCTAGGACTTGCTTCAAAATAATACAAGGAGGGAGTGGAAGCTATATTCAACAAAATTGACCAGGAACTTATAATCATTAAATTTGGGAGGGGGTGTAAGTTCGGGGAGAGGAAATCCCGGGGCAAAATACCTCTAAAAACCGAAATTAGTCAAAGGGAGAAATAAAGTTTAAAACCCGTTTATTGCTTACAAAACTGCAGTCCAGCCCATCTTTCTCTCTCCTGCTCCAGCAGCAGCAAAACTGGACCTCCCAGTCACCTCTCAGGTACAGATAAGCCTTCCTTGCCCAGGTAATTACCCATTGATATGGAGATGAACTTCTGTCCACCCCTGAGGAATGATGCAAATGCACTAAATCCATACTTCTTTTCACCTCTGAACGCCTATTGATATGCAGATGTACTAAAGCCAGGCGAGATATTCTGGAAATGTTACCATTTTACCCACAGGGGGGTGTTATACTAGTCTCTCTTCTATATTCTTGTATATGTGTGTTTGAAATTTTTCCTGATAACAAATTTTTTTTAAGTATCTTAATCATTTTTGGTTGTTTGTTATATTGATTTTAGAATCTCCTTATCAAATTACATGTTTCTTTATTGAAATTGCATTGAATCCCATCAATATGGGAAGAACTGACATCTTTATAAAATAATTGTTTAATCCATGAGTCTGAAATATTTTCCACTGATTAGGTATTTTTAAATGACTTTCAGTAAATATTTATACTTTTCTATATCTTTTATTGATTATTATATATAGAATATCATTGTAGCCATTTTAAATAATGTACTTTTACAAATTATATGTTTCATTATTGTATTAATGTAAAAACATGCAAGTGACTTTTCTATATTGATCTTCTATCCAGACACCTTGCTGAATTCAATTACATCTAACAATCTGTTTTTAGATTCTTTTTTATTTTCTAGGTAAACATTTATGTCATCTGAAAATAGTGATAGTTTTATTTTTCTTCTTTAATCCTAACATGCATGTACCTAACAGAGTAGCCTTAAATTATATAAAGAAAATTTGATAGGGTTACAGCAGACATGAAATAGACAAATCTACCAACAAAAGAAAAAAAAAAACCAGAACCCAGCACATTTCCTTAAATTGTTAAGTCAAGCAGATACAAATCCACTAAACATATTGAAGATATTAACACTAAAATTGAACAGAGGCTTGACATATATATAATTCTGCTTCCCACAGTTACAGTACAAAATCATCTCCAGAACTGTCTCAGTTACATATTGCTCCACAAACTCAGTAGTGTAAAACAAAAATAACCATTTTTAAAATCGTTCAGTGTCTGTGGGTTAGGGATTCTGGAGCATCCTGGCTGAGTGGTGGTTTGGGCTCAATATTTCTACTTAGATTGATCTACTTAGAGATTCACATAGATGTCAATGGCTGTAGTCATCTGATGGCTTGACTGGAGCTGGAAGATCTGCTTTCAAACTGGCTCCACCCACATAACTAGTAAGTTGGTGCTAGTGATTGGAAGGAAGCTTCAGTTCCTCCACATGTAGGTCTTTCTACAGGGCTGCTTGACTGTTGTCATACATTGCAGCTGGCTTCCCTCCGAGTCAGCAAACTCAGACAGCAGGAGTGAAGCTGCAGCATGTTTTATGACTTAGCCTCAAATGTCACATACTATCAGTTCTACAATATCCTATTGGTTATACACATCAGTCCTATTATTCAGCGTGATAGGAGACTACCCAAGACCATAAATACCTTCAGAGAAGAATAACTGGGGGCCACCTTGGAGACTGACAACCACAGGCAAACATGTAACATTTACAAACACTGATTATATGCCAGTCACAGAGCAAGTTTCAACAAATTTCATTTAAAAATTTGTGAATAAGTGTCCTTTGGGTAAGATTCTTCAATCATAGTACAATTAAATTGGAAGTTAATAACAAAAACATACACTAAATATTCCTATTTGGAAATGAAAAACATCTAAATAACTAATATGTGAAACAAGAATCATAATGGAAATTTCAAAATATTCAGAACTGAATGATAATGGAAACATGTGAGATGCAGTGAAAATAGTTCATAAAGGATAATTTATTGCCTTACATATTTATATTAAAGAAGAAGAAAAGCTGAAAAGTAAGAAACTAAGTTTCCAATTTAAGCAATAATTTAAAGAACAAGTAAACCCAAAGATAGTAAAAGGAAGTACATAATAAAAATGAGAGGTGAAATCAAGAAATTAAAAAAGATACAACAGAAAAGATCAGCAAAGCTAAGAAATTGATTCTTTACAGTGATTAAAGTATGGACAAATTTCTGGCAGTGAGAATCAAGAAAAAGAGAGAAGGCACAAATTAATATTACAAAAGGGGACACAATTACAGAGGAAGCAGAGATTCAAATGATAAGAGAATTTTATCAACAACTTTATGGCAATGCATTTGAAAACTTAGACAAAGTAGACATATCCTTAGAAAAATATAACTTATTAGAATTGACTCAAAATGATATAAAAGCTTGAATGAAATAGTCATTTAAATAGTCCTGTTAAAGAAATAGAAGCAATAATAAAACAAAAAAACTTCCCAGAAAGAAACACTAGTTTCAGATAGTTTTACAAATGTTTCACTAAACTTAGAAATTTCAGATCATTCCAATCCTATACAAACTTTTTAGAGAGAAGAAAAAAGAGATAATACTCCCCCCAATTCATTCTATGAAGCTAGAAAAACTTAGATACCAAATCTTAGATAATAAAGACAGGAAAAGATCAGGCTAATTTTATTTATTAATGAGGATGCAAAAATCCAAAACAAACTTTTAGCAGACCAAATCCAATAATATATGTGAACTAAATCATAAAGTTCCTCAAGTAAATTGGGTTTATCTCAGGAAAGTAAAATTTAATATTAGTGAAATCTCTAAAGTAATTGATCACAACAGATTAAAGGAGAAAACTGTATCATGTCAAAAGATGTCAAAAGACCACAGGATGTTGACAAAATTCAACATACCTTTCATTCACACTTTTAGTAAATTAGAAATAAAGTGGAATTTCCTTTACCTGATCAAGAGAGGTCTTCAAAAATCCTACAATAAATATCCTGAAAAAGAAAGTCAGAACATTAAACATATGAACAAGACAAACACATCCACCATCATCACCTCTATCTAATATTCTACCCTCGGACCTGGTCTGCATAGTAAGACAAGGAAAAGAAGCCAAGGCAACAGGATTATTTGATTTCCCTAAATATATTAAAAAGAGTTATTTTATATTCTGTCTCATCATTCTAATAGTTGAGTTCTTTGCAGATGTGTTTTCCCTATTTGTTGTTTTTGCTGGGTCATCTTTTTGTGCCATGTTTCCTTGTGTGTTTGGTGATATTTGACTCTGTGCTGATCATTTTCTTTAGAACTTTATCTATGGAAATTATTTGAGGCCCGAGATGAAGGTGAGTTCCTCTAATAATTTCCTTCTGCCAAACACCTGGGGAACTACTAGTCTGGGACTATTTTACACTAAATTCTTGGTTTGAGGTTTTTCAGATCCCCTAGGCAGAGTGAGTTTGATTGTATATGGTGTGAGGTCTCACTTGCAGTTATGGATTCTCAGGAGGTGATTCTTCCTCCCTGCACCCATTGCTATTGCCAGCGCTTAAAATAGGTAATTTTCCTTGTAGTTTACTAGAGGTGGCAGTGGGGTAAGTTTTTTCTAGTTCACCTGTTCATTAGAATAGAGAGAACCCTTTGGGGTTTTAAGTTTATGTGGGGGAGTATTTGCCCAATTTGGGCAGACCATGCACTTTATCTTCTTTCCCACATATCCTGAGAGGTCTTGAAAACTGAAGTTCAATTTCATCTGTTAGCAAATGCCTGTTATTTACTGCCGCAATATTGTGGCATAACATACCATTCAAAAATACAGTGGTTTAAATTAATAAGCATTTATTATTGTTCAAGAGTCCTCAAATTGGTTGGATGGTTCTCATTCAGCTGGTCTCACTTAAGTGTCTGCAGTCAGCCATGGTCAGGTATATATCTCTATTCCTCCTGGCTGGGCTCTCTCACATGTTTGGGGGGCAGCTGGCAGTAGGCTGTTTTATGATGGTCTTGGCTTGGATAGCTGGCTCTCTTGCACCTTGTCTCTCACACTCCAGCAGATATTCCAGGCTTGTTCTCACGGTGGAGGCAAGAGACCAAAAGAGTTGAGGTCTGCAAGCGTCTTAAAGCTTAGACTTTTAGAACTGATACACCATGACTTCTTCCCCATTCCATAGGTCAATGTAAGTCACAAGTCCAACCAGGTTCCCAGGGTGGGAGAATGGAGTCTACCTCTTGATGCAAGGAGTTGCAGTCGTAAGGCAAAGGAGAAGTGTATGGGTGCCATTTTTGCAACTATTATATCACAGTCCCCAAGGCTAAAGTTAGCTTCAGTGCTCTGCTTTTTTCTCTGGTTCTGCCTTCATTTAGATTTTGACAAGTGATTTTACTTTTCTTGCCAGCTCATTGATGCATTTAGGAGATTTTTAAAAAGTATTTTACTTACCATTAAAAAAAAAATCATTTATCATGTTTTCAGCAGGAGGATCTACCAAGCACCTAGTCTGTCATACTGCTTGATTGACATTTTGATGAGTTTCTGTCTCTGCGCACGTGTGGCTTTCTACCCTAATTCCCTCTCCAAATCTTTGAGATTCTACTCTTTTATGCTTCTTTACTTCTTTGACTGCCCCTCTTCATCTAGGCAGAGCTGGCTGTTGCTTCTAGACTCTAAAGGTATTTTGTGCCCATTCCTATTTAAGCATGGAATTCCTAATATAAGCAATCATAATTTGTGGAGTGCAGGGTCCCTTGTTAAAAAATTATTAAGAATTTCATACCAGTGACAGCAGAGAATTAAACTAAAAGTGGGGCCCTTTTAGGTGTGGGGTCTGTGTGACTGCACAGCTCACACTCCCATGAAGCTGGCTCTGATAGTAGCTACTGGTTTGCGTCTCCATCTCCTCACACATCACTGATGGGTGTGAAAGAAACTGTCTAAGGTAAGCCTGTCTGATTAATCTTTATGTCCCAACAGTCCAGCAAGGTGCCAGGTACAATCAATAAACGGTTGCTCAATGAACAAATGAAAACCATAATGTGTTCTCAGTTCTAAAATACATACACTCTTTGATAACAGCTTTTTAAGTAGAAAACCATATCAAATGTCCCTACTCATTGTAAGAAGCTTTCCAAATTCTGAACAGTTAACAAAATGTACATCTTAGAACTCAGAAAACTTGGTGGTGCCTTTTAAAAAGCATCCTACATGATGGCTGTTCTTATGCTTTGTGGGAAATGAGATGCCTCTTTCAGTTCTAAAGTAGGTTTCTGGACTAACTTTCTACCTTATTTTCTATCACATTTGCTCTTGGCTGATCCCTGAGCTGGAAATTATTTGCAACCTTAGCTCATGATTGAATAGTCTTGGTAGTAGAACCAGTCTTGGAGGCAGTAGGATTGATGACCAATCTCCCACCATACTTCTAGGGGAAGGTCTCTCCAACCTCCTTTATATCATTTCTGTCATGAGCATTTTTAAACATCTCTTGGGGGGAAGGGGAAAGGGCTTGGCTCCCAGTTTTAACTCTTTTGGGCCTATGAGTTCTACTTTCTGTGCTTCAGTTTCCCCCTTTACACAAGGAGGAGAACCAGTGACTACAAAGGGTACAGGCAGAAGGCAGTTGTCAGGTGGACATTGAACCAGAACTACTCCAAGGACTGTTCCTAGAGAGGACAGTCTGTTTCCCAGGCCTCCCAAGCCCATACTTCATCACCCCAAATCATCAAGAGGTAGACTCCACCAGAGAAGGTGGAGACTGGAAGAAGGCAAGAGGGCTTTAAGGATGCACTCTACTCCCCACCGCAACTTTCAGCGCCGGAAGCAGTGTTCCCTCACACTTACCCTGGGAAGTCAGAATCCAGAACCTGCCCCTCCCCCCCACATTCAGCCCCTCCCCCTGCGGCTTCCCCAGTGCGGCCTCCTCCCCCCCCCCCCATTACAGCATCGCTCTGGGTGCCAGGACGGATTTCAGCCAGGAACTGCTGCAGTCAGCTCTCCGCCTCCCCTGGCTCCTGCAGCTTCTGTCCTGGCTCTGCAGCCTCCGCCTGTGCTTCGGACAGTCCCGTATCCCTTCCCCACCCCGCCCCCGCCGTGGCACGACCCCTGGCTCAGAGCCTAGAGGTGGGCGGGCTCAGTGGGCACGCGTGGGGGGCCCCGGCAAAGTCGGCAGCTATAGCGGGGTTCTCCCTCCACACTGGGGATGCCTGGACTGTGCGGACTGTGGCTGGGGGACGCCTGTGTGTGGCTCGGAGGTCGGGCACAGCGCCCCTCTCTGGTAGGGGCTGGGGCAGAGGAAGGGGGCTCTGTAAACGGAGGACAGGAGCTGAAGTCGGGTAGCTGACACGGAAAAACCGAAGGAGAGTCTCCTAAGGCGACGTGTCTGTGGCCTGTGTGTGACATTCAGGGTGTGACTGTGCCCCGCTGGGGCGCGGGACCGTGCCTATGAACAGCCCGCCTCTCGGCTAGGGTCCTTATGCCTAGGTCGGCTGTGCGTGGCCGTGACACTGCTTGTGCCTGTTCCTGAGTCCCCTGCGGACACCGAACCGGTGGTCCCCGGGGAGGCAGCTCATTGCACCCCGAAGCTGAGCCTCCCCAGCGCGGTAGCTCAGCGAGGCGGACGCTCCTCGGAGACCCCGGCGACCGCCTGCCAGCTGCGACCTCGGCCCTCCCGTGTCCGGCGCGGGGGCGGGGAGCTCGGTCCCCCTTCCTCTAGAGGGCTCCGGGCCCGGCAGCCCTGCGCGGGGGCGGGAGCGGGGGCGGAGCGCGCGGGCGGGATCCCCCCGCCTCCCCTTCCTGGTCCCCGGGAAATCCAGCCTCCGTGGCTTGGCCGCCTCCCGCTCCGCGCCCGCTGCCGCTCGGCGCTCGCTCGGGGCTCCGCAGCCGGCGCGGCCCCTCCGCTGGGGGCTCCGCAGTGCCGTGCCCCGTCCCTGCCCGCCTGCCCGCCGCCGCAGCGCCCCCGGCCCGGGCCACCGGCACCATGTAACCCGGCCGGAGCCCGAGCCGGGCCAGGTAAGCCGCGGGGAGGGGTGGGGACGGGGCCGCGCTGGCGGCGCCCTCTGCAGCGCCCCCAGGCTCGGCCTGGCTGCGGCCCCGACGCCGCCCACGCCCCGGGCTCCGGCGGCCTCGGCTCGAGGCCCCGGGAGGGGGAGGGCTGGGACTGCTCCGCCGCCCCCGCCCCCGCCCCGGCCTGGCGGCCCGCGGGTCTGCCCGGAGGGACGGGCGCGGGGACCGCGCGGAGCGGGGACCGGCTCTTTGGGCAGAGCCGCGGAGGTTTGGCCAGCCCCGGCCCGGCCCGGCCCGGCCCAGTCCTGCCCCGGCTGGAGGCTTGGGTCTGGGAGGGAGTAGCCCGCTGGGTTGTGGGGGGAAGTGGTGATGTTGGGGAGACCTGGAGAGAAGTTTCCTCTGCAGGTGTGTGAGTGTGAATGCGTGTCACTCCGTGTTTGTGATGAGTGTGTGACTGTGTCACTGTGTGGGTCTGTGGGTGATCGTGTGTGCCAGTGAGTGTGTGCGTGTGTCATTGTGGGTGAGTGTGTGCGTCCCGATGGGTGTATGCAGTGTGAGTGTGGAGGCGTTACTGTGTATGTATCTGTGGACATGTGTGTGGATGTGTGTTGTCGTCACCATGTGTGCCTATGTATGCCTCTGTGAGTGTATATGTAAATGGATGTGTGTGCCAGTATGATTGTGTCTCTGTGATTGAGTCCAGGTGTCTTGGCGTGTACGTGTGTGTTGGCGATGTGAGAATGTATCTGAGCAGGGTTCACTCGGAATCACCCACACCTGGGTTTTGTCCCTGCTCCCCGCAGGGGATTCCTGGTAGTGTGGGGGCATGGGACAGGGAGACCAGACTTTTCTGGGGTCAGATCATCTCTCCTCCCCAGGCATTCCTCACCCCTGACTCAGGCAAGAGCTGCATTGCCTACCTCAGGGGTACCCTCTGTCATGCGAGTGATGGTGTCCTTTCTATGTGCCGGGGCCCCTGGTGGTGGTAGGGCCAGGGGTGAGCTGGAGTGTGCATGCTTCTCCTTCTTGGGGCCTGGGAACTTGTGTCACACCAGTAATGTTTCACCAAGGGCCCTTTAGAGCCAGGAGCTGTGGAGGGCAGGTGGAAGCTTCTGCCCTGTTCCTAAGTCCTCAGAGCAGGTGGCTGTCTCCCAAACTTCCAAGCCCTAAATTTCCAAGTTCTGGGTCATTCGTTCATCCCACTGGCTCTAGATGGATCTATGCTACAGCTCTTTGATGTAATAATAATAATAATAAAAGAATGCCCTTATGTCAGTCCAGGGCTCTTGAAAAATGCTCCTGTCTCAATGCTTTTCTCCCCAACAGCCCTGGGAAACAGGCAGGCCAAGTTAAGCCATATAAAATTACCAGTATTCAATTATTTTTGTTTTTTCATACAAAAACAGCAGTTTCATGTAGTTCAACCTAATATAATGCCAATTTATGGATGAGGATGTTGAGGCTCAAGAGATGAGTTGCATTTCCCATAATCTCACATTGCTAGTCAGTGGTACAAAAAGATTCCAATGCAGGCCTTTTGGTGACCTAAAGAGCTGGGCTGGGCCAAGGGGAGAGTGGTACACGCTGTGTGCTCTCTCTGCTCTGGGGGCACTGATTTCCACCCCCACCGAGCATTCCCTGACTGCTGGGGCTACTTCTACACCCAGCTGCCAGGCCTAAAAGGGAGAGAGGGGGAGAAGAGAGGAGGAAGGGAAGGGAGAGGCTTCGTGAGTTGGCAGTGAATCAGGGTCTAAAAAGGGAGCTGGGAGGGCTAGGGTGGCAGGTGTTTCTAAAAGGAACATGAACATAGGATGAAAAGCCTCAGATACAAGCCCCGCATCCCTCACCCCCACTGCCCCACTGATCTGGCAGGCAGTGCCCACTGCATTTTATGCCAGGGGGCTCACTTCCAAGGAGTGAGCTTGTATGTAGCTATAGAATCATGATCAGGGGAAGAAACTTAGAATTGTCTTGGTTCAACCTCTTAATTATAAAGTGGGAACACTGAAGCCCAGAGAAGGGAGGGGACTTGCCCAAGGTCGCACAGTAAACTTGTGGGTTCCTGGCTAGTCTAGCCCAGAACCTTTCCAACTCTCATGTTGCTTTCCATTCCTGGAAACCCATCCTTGTCCCCCATGCCCATCAGAACAGAGCAGAGGGGATTTGGGGAGAAGAATCAAAGATTGAAAAGCCTAAGGCTGTAGATCCTTCAACCTGGGACCCTTTTCTAAAGAAAGGTAGCTACAGATGTTCTTGGGGTTGGGGATTCCTAGCTATGCCCACCACCACCGTGGTAGGCAGTGGGCTGGTGAGAGCCTGGAGCTGCTGCAGGCCAGACTCCCAGTGCCTGCTTTCAGCTGCTGCCTGGCACCTCACATCATCTCTCTCCAGCTGATACTGGGTCTTGAGCTGGCTGAGCTCCATTTTCCTTCATCCCACCCAGCTCCTTATGCATTTTGTCTCTAGCTGGTCTGACATTTCCTTACTTTATGGGGTCTTGTTAGGGAGAGAAACTTCTGGGACTTGTCTGATTTTGGAAGGGTCTGTAGTTACCCTTGAACCCTTTCTAATGAAACCTTCCAGGAGTCTAGGGCAAATGATGAAGATAACTGCCCCCATTTTACAGATGGGAAGACTGAAATTCAGAGAGGGGTCTCTTATTTGGCTGATACCTCTTAATCTACTAAGATTGGTAGAAGAGGTTCTTGGAGTGAAGGAATGAAAGGAGAAAATGACAGCATGAACTTTTGTCTAGAGGGGTTTCTATAGACCCCTTCCAGTGTGTCACCATCCCCACGGTCAGGGAACCTTTCCAGAGTCTGATTTCATTCCCACTTGGTGGATTCAGAGCTTTGTCTCTCAGTGGGGGTTGGAAGAACAGCTGTGTACCGTCCATTGTGCAAGCGTTATGTCTCAATTCTCTTTTCACTGCCCCCACCCCTCAGCCCAGTCTAAAGACTGCTGGCTCAGCGGGCCTCCTGCTGACTGGGGAGTCTGGGTTTGAGCTGGGGGTGAGGCTCTGGCACTATCGTTATGGTAACAAGCTGCCAGCTCATCGTTGCTAATAACTTGTCAAGTCCCTGGGCTCGAATGCAGCATGCCTTCCCACTAGCCCTTCTCCCCATGCCACAGAGGGAAAAAGTGAGGCTGAGAGGGAAGGGCCTGTGATGAAGGGAGTCAGGGAAAGTGGGGGGCCTTGTCTTTGTGGTTATAGCTGGAGAGCTGGGGGGAGGTCACCTGGCACTTGGTTTGCACATATGATTACATAAGTTTATGTATGATTGCATTGCCTGTTAACTATGAATACACTCCAAACATACTTGTGCAGACCCATACATGCTAGCTGACACATTCATGTACTTTTGTACAGCAGCCCCCACACAATCATGCACCCAAGCATCAAAACATGCTTGTGCATGAATACTGTTTCTACCATCTGCACATAAGGCACCCAAGAAATCTGGGTGTGTGGGGGTGTCCAGGTATGTGGGTGGGGATCTGATCTTTTTCTGATGCAGCTTCAAAGTGTCTTGTTAACAAAGGGACAGAATGGTCCCAGGGTTCCTTCTTCCTTCCAGTAAAGAGCTGGGAGTGAGCTGGGGATGGTGTGGGGTGCTTAAGCTCCCAGCTCCTGAAGGCTCCTGCCTCTGTGCCCTTTGAGCTCAGGTATCCCCTGCCCCCCTCACTCTCTGTTCTTTCTCATCCTCTCCTCTTCGTGTGTGTAAATATTAAAGAGCTGAGCCCTGCAGGGCTGATGTATACATGGGGAGAGAATGAAATTAAAAAGGATTCCCTTGCCCCCATCCCAACACCCCCACCCCGCAGTCCCCCGTTCCTGCCTCCTCCCTTCTTCTTCTCCCCTCCCCTCAATCAGTGCTTCCACATGTCTCTCCTCCCCCCAGTCCAGATGGGAGCTGGCTCCTTCAGAAAGGGGCTCAGAGCAGGGTGTGGGGAGCTACTTCTCTCTGCCTCCCCCCACCACATCTGCCTACAGGGCTGGGAGCCCCCACGTGAGTATTTCTTTTATTTTGGGGTGGTGGTGAAGAAGGAAAGTGGTTTTTAGAACCAGCTGTGAGTGGCGTTGAGAGGCTTAGGGCTGATAAGAGGTGGGTGGGGTCCTCTCTCTAGGCTCCCTCGGGGAAGCCTTGTGTCTGGGTTTTTTTTTTTTTATCGCTTTGGCCATAGAGGGAAGGGAGGAGTGCTAGGTAACCCGATGGATGGGAGGGAGTGTGGGAGGAGCAGGGGAGAGGGGCTTCTGTTCTCAAGAGGGTGTGTGTGATGGGTAAGCCTTTTTTTTTCTGGCATCCTGGGGCCCGCAGAGTTGCTGGGAGCTGTCCTGAGTGCTGAACTGGACTTGGAGGGTATTTGCTTCTTTGGAACTGTCCCGGGTTTTGAATAGGCTGATTTGGGGCCCGATGGTGGAAAGACGGCTGGGCAGTGCTGAGGGCTCACTAGAAAAATTCTCCCAGATGACCCACTTTCCAAGGACAGAGTCCCTGAATGGAAGGATAGACTTTGGGGTCCTCCCTCTGGCTGTAGGTCTCACAGTTATTAGTGGTATTTGGGAAAGGGTCTCCTCTTTTCCTGTTGTGGTCCCCCCACCCTCTTTCCAACACCACCCTACTATTAGAGATGGAGGATTGTATTGTGACTGTGAGCTCTCTTCTCCTGGACAATTTTCAGTGCAACAGCTTAGGGGCACTGACACCAGCCTTTCTCTTACTGGGTACCAGAAGTTCAGGCTCAAGGCAGTTCAGATTAGGAGAGTTTAGGTTTTGCTGTTTAGGCCTGGGGGATAGAGCTCAGGAGTTCAGGATAATCTGATTGACTACATGGGAGCCCCCTGCCCACCATACTTTGGAACTGAGGAGAGGGGACAGTTAAATATTCTGTAAGCTTGTGTTGTACTCTGCCCACAACAACCACAGCTTAGAGCAGCATTTGGGAGAGACTTTTGTTGGGCTGGAAGATTTCCAAGCAAAGGATTCAAGGAGTGGGTGGGGTTGTTCAGTGCCATGGAGCAGAAGAGGAGGAGGCTACTGGAGACAGGGCAATGGGAAAGAGGAAGATCTGGGGGAAAAATATTCAAATTGGGGAATGGGGTCTGTGTTTCAGTTGTCAGCTTCCTTGGAAATCTTTACCCTAGTAACCTAGGGTCAGGGTCATCTCAATTTTCTGAGTTCTTATGCTTCTTCTTTGTAACTCTGAAGGGAATAGAGCAAGGAATTATTTTGCCAGGTCCCTTCCCTTGTCATCCCAAGGGGATGAGAGCCAAATGTCAGGACATGCAGATGAGACTGGGGGGGAGCAACAGGCAGGAGGGGTTGATGGCAGCTTCACCTCCCATCCCCAAGAGCACAATCAAATATTCAAATGGGATTCTTCTTGAGGGAGAAGGAGAGGGCTTCCAGATGATGCTGGGCAGAAACTGGGTGTGGCAGGGAGTTCAAGAAAAGGGGGAGGGTAGGGAACCAAAACTGAACCAGTTGATCCCTTCCTAGATGTGGGTTTTAGTTAATAAGGGACCCCCTCACCCACCATGTTTTTGGTATAACTCATCCAGTTGATTCCTCCCTTCTCTAGCTGCTTGGGAGGAGCTGAGTTTTCCTGTTCTGTGGGTGCTGGGAGGTGGTGGGTGTGGGTGTGGGTGCCTGTTTGGGGAGGGGAGGTGTTTGTGCTTCACTCAGCTCCCTTGGTTACATAACAGCTTTGATAAGACTTTACTTTGGATCTGCTGCTACTGCCTGAAGCAGTCACCCCTCCACCCCCACATGGAGCGCTGGATGTCCACCCCCTTATCCCTGGCCCCTTGGAGAGTTCTGTTATACATGATACAGTGTTCCAGCAGCCGCTTTTCTGCTGGGAGGTGTCTTCAGCTTGCCTCCATGCTCCCTACTCAGCCTTTGTTTTTTAAAATACTTGCTTCCTTTCTTATCTTGAGCCCAAGTCACCCCCTTAACATTTTTAAGTCTTCAGGTCTACCCTCTCCTTGGCAGGGCCCTTGGTCTGGGATGGGAGGGGTCCAATGACTATCATAAAGTTTGCCCTCTAGGGAAGAAGAGAGGCATCCCAGGAGGTTTTAGGGCCCAGAGATAATTTTCTTACTGTTCCCTCCTCTGCCCCAGTAACTATTTTGGAGTCTGGGAGCAGTGGACCATACTCAGAAGTACCAGGAGGAAGAACTCTGCCCTTGGTATTTTCTCCTCATTTCCCCTTTTAGAATGGAAAAGTGTATATAAATGGGGGAGGGCTGCTTCTTGGGCAAGAAAAGGTGCACCTGCTTCATTGTCCCCTGACCCTCTCTTCCCCCCACTCCTTCCTGCCCCCACGGACCCAGGTGGTGGGAGGAAATACTGGTTACTCCAGCATGGGACAAGGGGATAACAGACCCTTTTTTAGGATGACTTTTTTTTTCTTCTGAGAGTGTGTGGGAATGGGGTGTGTCCAGGAGTGGGGCATATCCTATTGATAATAGGAACAACTTTCCAAATGGAGAAGTGGGAGACTGGCAGGAGGAGAGAGCAAAGGCAAAGTTGTGATGTCGCTTTAAACAGTATAGACTCCTGGCTTTGTGCACAAAATAGAGGAGGGGCTGCTATCTCTGCTGTTCTAGTGCACAATCATGTGTGTTTCTGCTGGTGAGTGTGTGTGATGATCATGTATATGTACATGTATACATGTCAATATGCTGTATGAATGTGTACAAACACATGTATGAGTTTGGGTAAAGTGTGGATACATGTACATGTGTATATGTATGTTTGACTATGTATGCATCCATGTATATGTGTGACTATGATGGCAATTAAACATATGTGTATGTGTGGAGTGCTCACCCCCTGATGCATATATGTAGGTGTAATGTAAGCATTAACAGAATACAAATATATATATTTAAATTGAGTCATACATGTGAATAAATGTGACAGAAAGAATGGGAGACAAGAGAGATTCTGACTGAACATTGGGACTGTCCACAAGTTGTTTTCCCACAAACTTGAACTTGATCCATCCTGATGCTTGTGGCTCTTCTCCAGAAAGCAGGTCCTTGAGATCTCTCAAATTCTCATGTCACGGGGACCCAACTGTTCTCCATGATCCATATAAAGGGATTTTGCAGAGGAGAAACCTATATAGGCCATGGGGACAGCTGAGTAAAGGAGCCGAGCCCAAGGCTGGTCAGATGCTACAGTGCCCTTGGGTGTGTCTGGGGAAAGAGTATGGGAGCTTGAAAGTTAACATTGCTATTGAGATTTCAGAGGTCAGGCAGAACGAGCTGGGTGTAGTGGATGAAAGGGGCAGGCATATGAAGGAGGCTCACATATATGGGCTGTGCGGCAATATGTATATTAAATGAGCATATCTCAACATAAATGCACTTTCTGATGTACACACAAGAACAAATCTACAGGAATGTATCTATCAACATAGGGATTTGTCAACATGTATATACATGATCACACATGTATACATTTGAACAGAACATATGGGCATATGTTAACACTGGCCTGACTGCAACCCATGACCACACACATGTACCCCTCACTTACCCAGGTTACCAACAACGTGCAAATAGTCCCTTTTCATCACATGTGCCTCACCCAAGGCATCCATTTATTCAACTGATGTTTATCTTATGCCTGTGATGTGCCATATACTGCGCTGGACACAGGATGGTTGTTGATCTCAGGTAACTTGTGATCTAAAGAATGTAAAAGATCTAGAACCAAGTAAGGAAAGTGTTAAGGAAGATTGTAGGACAAAAATGTTCACTGGGGACAGAGTGGGCCTATAGAGAAGTTGGTCAGGTCTGGAGTGCAGAAGGGTGGGGTTTGGTAAAGGATCCATGGGAGAGGAAGCCTTTGAGCTGATGCTTGAAAGAAGAACAGGTATTCCCTGAGTGGGGAACTGTAGGAGAACGTGTTTCAGTGATAGGAAATGTCCCAACAGGTCTCCCTACTTCCACCCTTCCCAGCCCCTCTCCATAAACTCTCCCCACAAAAGCAGCCAGAGTAAGATGAGGTCATGCCTATCCAATGGCTTGGGGTGGGGGCGCTACTGAGTGAACTGAGTGCTGTGTGTCAAATAGCCTCCAGTAACTTCCCTGATCTCAGGTGCCACCCCTACAGCGGCTTCAGTTCCACAAAGATGCAGAACACAGTTCCACCTGGCTTTCCCCTTAGTCTGAAATGCTGTTCCCCCAGATACCACATGATCTGTTCCCTCACTTTATTCAAGTCTTTGCTCAAAAGTCTCTTTTTTGGAGAGACCTAGCCTACAGCCTGTCTTAGAGAGCCCTCGTCATTCTGTCCCCTCACCCTACTTAAAAAAAAAAAATCAGCACTCACCACCTCCATTACTAAATACATTTACCATCTCTCTTCTTTCCCACTAGAATGTAAACTTTGTGAGAACGGGAGCCCCATCTGTTTTCTTCACTGCTGTACTTATGTCCAGAGGAGTGTCTAGCTCGGAGTAGGCAGTCAGTACCTACTTGTTGAATAAACAGATTTAGATAGATCATGCTGGTAACCAGTGAGGAGAATGGATGGAGCTGGACCAAGGCAGGGAGACCAGTTAGGAGCCCACTGTAACAGCTTTGGTGAGGACTCAGCATGAGGGCGGCCTGCTGAACACTGGCAGTGGAGGTAGAGAAGAGGAGATACGAGGTACCAACACGCGTGCACACACAGCATTTTAGTGAGTCAGAGCTGCTGTCTTGGTCAGTCGGGGAAGGCTAAGGAAGAAGTGTCTTCACGTATGTCATGAGCACACCGTCAAGAGCTGGCCACCCCCCTGGGCACCTGTAGACCCGGCAGACATTTTCCCTTCCTTTTGGGTCTTGTCACCACTGCCTGCCAGCTGGGGCCTGTGGGTTCCATTCAGTGATACATGGCTCCTGCCTCAGGGAACAGGGGTAGGGAGCAGGGTCCTGAACAGTGGGAAGGGTTTTAGGAAGTCAAACCCACAGTGACTGAAGAGACACGTGGAGACAGGCATGTGGGCCCCGACGGAAGGGCTGAGATGGGGGGCGGCGTAGGGAGGAGGGCTTACGCCTGGCCCAGACTTCTTGAGGCCAGGCGTGGGAGGTGGGCCTCAGACAGCAGCCCCCACATTTCCCTCCTCTCTTCTTCCCTGCTCCACTGCTGGCTCTCTTCTTGAGGGGTAAGTGCCCTTCGCCAAATTACTGGTTCAGGAGTGAGAAATGCCCCCAGGCTGTGATAGGAATTCAGGTTTGTGGGGACACCCAGGGAAAGGAGACCCGATTTCCAGAGGCCAGGTTGGGGATTTGGTGGTAGGGGAAGAATCTCTGAGAGTCTCAGTCTTGGCTGTTTGCCTCTCTCCCAAGAGAGCATGGAGAATTGACCTCGGGTTGCACAATGAGGACCTGAGGTCAGACCTCAGGCAGGACCAATCAGCTGCCAGCAGGAAGAGACTGAGACTTAAGTAAGTGGTGAAAGCGGGCAGGAGGGCTGGCTGGTGAGGAAAGGCGGTGGGAGTGGTGGGTCAGCCCCGCCCTGCGCCGCTCCCGGACCTCAGCGGGTGGGAGAATGGGCTGAGGCCTAAAATGATCTTTGAGAGTTCCTCCTCCAGACCTCCAAGCCGGCGACTGGGTTGCTTCATTCCCCGGTGGCCAGTGCTGGAGCCCCTTGCGGGTTCCGGGGTGAATGGGGCTTCTCCCAGTTTGCTCTCAATCCTGGGGCTGGTGGGGCGGGGGCGCTGCAGCCGCTCCCCTCCCACCTGGGCTGGGAGCATGGGGGTTGGGCCGGAACAGCCGCCAGAGCCGCCCACCTGCCCGCGGTGTCATGGCAACGACTCTGCCCACGTGGACGATGAGAAAAGGGAGGAGATGAGTGGAGAGCAGGCTTCACCACCGACGTGAGGATGGGAGGGGGCTCCTCACGGTCCTGCGTGCTGGAGCCTTTACCCCTCTAGCTTGGCCAGCCCAAGCTCCTCTCACCCCAGGGCCCCCAGGGTAGGGTGGGTCTTGTGCTCCAGTCCTGGCCTCTGAGTGCGCATGTCCTTGGGTGTCCTGAGTAGTAATGACCTTGGCCTCCTGTGCTGGGCGTGCGGGGTCCTGGGGAAGATGGGGTCTTGGCATTTGCAGACCTCTCCTTCTCTCCCCACCGTGCAAGTGGGGATTGTGCTTGGGGCTGAGGGGATGAGAGCCCGACCTACTTCTCCATTTTCTCACCATTTTTCAAAAGGAAAATGACCCACTTTTCAGCCAATAGGACTGGGTCCGGTTCCCAGGCTGATTCCCTGAGTCCCCCCTGCCCAGGCCTCTGCCCCATCCTCAGCCTATTAGCCGAGTGCTGGACCCACTTCCTGAGGGAAGCTGGTGCACCTGTGTGGAGGGGTCCTTCCCTGCCATGGGTGCCGGGCTCGGGAGGGGCCTGTTCTGAGAGAGGCAGGGATGGGCCAGGGCAGGACTGATCCCTTGTCAGGTCCAGTTTGGGCAGACCCTATTGGTGGCCATGGTCCTGGGCACTTTGAGGGTCCTGTTTGCCATCCCCACACACTCCCAGGACACACCCCATGGAGGGGCAGGAAGGACTCTGGAGAGGGTGGGAGGAGGACTGTACCCCTCTTCTGCGTGTTAGTGGATGGTGGTGGGCTGTCTTCCCAAGCTGCTCCATTTCCACGTGGAAAGGGAGGGCCTGTGGCCCTGGAGAACCTTGTCAATCTATCTGCAGGCCACAGCTCCTCCCAGAGAACCCTCCTAGAGGCTTCTGTCCGTGTCTCTCTTCCCAAGCCCCTCCCCCTCTCTAGGATATTGGTCTGGGCCTCAGAGTCCCCTCCCTCCCTCCCTCAGCTATATTGGCCTGGGCCGGCTTGGGGGGTGATTAGAGATTTAATTATTTAGTTTCTCCAGCTCAGTAGATTAATTCCATCCATCACAGAAGCCTGAGCCTTCTCCCCCCTCTTAGGGCTGCCTGGCCAACCCCAGAGGGAGGGAGCGTCATTGCTCACCTGGGCCTAGTATTAGATCTGGGAACAATGGATAAAGTCCTTGTTGGGGGAGGATTTGGTGGATGGCATTGAGCAGATATGGGGGCCTAAGTGTTGTGAAATGAACATGTACGTCTGTTGTATAGGGATAAACATGTGAGCATGTGTATGAGGCTTTGTATCTGTGCAGCTTCTGTGTATACAAGCACAGTATCCTTTGCATGAAAATGCACACGTGTGGGAACCTTGTGAGAACAAGATTGTTTTGTGTGTCTGCGCTTATTATGTGATGATGACTATATATGTGAGGACACATGCCACGTGAGTTGTGTTGGATGACTGCATGGCTGTGTAATCTGCCTCTGGATAAAAACGTGTTTTCAGCTGTGAATAAATAATCTTGGGAATACGTATGGCCAGGGAAGGGATGGCAGGGGTGGAAGTTTGCTGAGGCTGAGTGATGAGTTAGGGTACTCTGGGGTCCATCTGGTGGCCTCAGCAGACCAGTTTGGTCAGAGGGACGTGCTACTTTATACCTGCCAGGATTTGGTCTCCTGGTTGTTCAGTGTTGGGCCTGAACTAAGACCCAGATTCAAATCCTTTTGCAACCACCTGTGTGACCTTTAGCAATTTGCTTTAAATTTCTAAGCCTCAATTTCCTCATCTGTAAAATGCGAGCAATAATGGAACCCAATGCGAAGAATAGTTGTGAGGACTACAAGAAGAAGTGCATTTAAAGCACTGCATGCAGTGCCTGTTCAGTCGTAGGCATTCAAAGAGCTGAGCCTTGGACTTCAGAGTTGAAAGGCACCAGAGATTGTCTGGCTGGTCTGAAATGTGTTCAGTGCTTGAATCCATGCTACACTGTCCTGCAAAGTAGTCGTCCAACCTCTGCTTGCATGCCACCCAGGACAGGACATTCCCAGCTCTTTAGGAAACCCACATCACACTGGGACCAGCTCTATAGCTGGGGAGTTCTGGTTCAGCTGCAGGGGGTCATTTTCCTCCTGTCTTCTGTTTCTCCCCGTCTCCCTGTACCCCAGCTGAGGGGTACTACTTTTTGATGGCTTAATCACTGACCCTGAACTTGTTGAGCACCACTGTATACCATGTCTTGGCCATACAGAGATAGGCCAGATGAATCCATGTTTTCAAGGAGCTCACAGTCTGTAAACAAGTGTTTACCTACTGCATTGAAGGATGGGACTTGAGAGGAGGTAGCAACTGCTGTGCCCTGGGATTGATGGGGTGGGCACGTAGGTAAGGTTTCTTGGAAGAAAGGGTCCCTGAACTGCATGAGAGGGCAAAGTTGGGAGGACAGGCCTTCCACGTGTAACAACCTCACAGTCTCTGCTGCCTTCTCAACCCATGTTCTCTCCCACTGTGGTCCTGGGTCCTGCTAAGAAATCCAGAGGGGCTAAGATACCTTGGAAGCTGGGGCTCAGGCAGAGCTGAGGGGTGGGAGGTGCTACCACATGAACCTGGCAGTTAGCCAACCAACCCACCTTCTCAGGGCCCTGTGGGGTCCAGTTCTGTGCTTGACTTCCCTGTGGACAGCCAGAAGAAGGAAACAGGGCCTAGGGTAGGCGAGAGCTTACAGGACGGTGTGCTAACACAGGAGGCAGACATAAGCTGCAGACACTGGCTCTGGCACTGGTCTGGACCCTAGGGCCAGAGGGTAGGAAAGGCCATGCACCCAGCCCGCCAAGAAGCTGCTGCCCAGTGGACCCTTGCTGTGGACTTTGGATCCCATGTTGTTCTCTGATGGCCCTGGCAGCCTTAGGTCTGGCAATATCCTGGAGGCCAGGGCAGCACCAGCCTGAAACTCATCAAATACATGCAAATTAAAGATGGCTCTAGTGCGAAGGTCAGGAGAAGCCAACATATGGAGACATATACTCCAGTTGCCTTGGACAGATAAACTTATTTGCTCATTACCACAACTTTAGGAGGTAGGTATTGTTATCCCTATTTTACAGGTGAGAGAATTGAGACTCAGACAGATAAAACAAGTTTTTCACTGTCATGCAGGTAGGCTATGCTGTAAATGGCAGATGATTGCATTTCCTATACTTAGCAATAAGGTCACTGGGCTTTCCCTTCCAGATCCCTGGAGTTGAAAGAGAGACCACCAGCCCTGGCCACAGGGGTTGGTGGGGTCTGCAAATCAAAGGCTCTGTTCTCTAAGATGCCACCATCTTTGGCCACTAGGGCTTTTCTGCTGTCTTTGGCATGCTCAAGGTGTGGGAGGTCTTCAAAAGGAGCCCAGGCAAACAAAGTCCTGGAAGAAACATGAAACAAATGACTGTTCAGAGTACCCATGTCCGATCCAACCCTGAGTCAGGTACGGCTATAGCCTCTGCCCAGGCCCGTCTGAGAAATCCTCTCAGATTTGCCTCCAGATCTCACACATTTCAGTAGCTTCTCCTCAGCTATCAGTAGCTAACCCTCAACACTGCTGGATATTTTACCTCCGTTGTCTTAATTCTCGTGATGGCATGATAAAAAGAACTATTATTGCCCTCATTTGAAAGTTCAGGAAACTGAACTTGGGGGAGATGAGGGGACTTCCTCCAGGCCACATGTCTAATAACTGATGGACCTGGGATACGAACCCAAACAGTTTAAATCGAGACCCAGAATGCCGTCTCTCACTTGCTGCCCTGACCAGGGTCCTAGAGGAGTCTAGTCCTGGGAGTGCTGCCTCTGAGCTGTGGCCGGGATGACTTCCCCAAAGAAGGCTTCAGGAAGGGGAGCCTGGACACGGCAAGGCAGAAGAGCGTGAGAATTGGTTCATTTGACAGCAAGGGAAGAGCAGTTGGCCATGGCCACAATTAGGGGGCTTGAGGGGGTAAGGCTGGCCAGGCTAAACTGTGTCTCATAGGGCCCTTGCAGCTCTGGAGAAGAAGAAGGAAGCCTGAACTTTGTTTCTGGTGCCTCTTGGCCACATGGCCCCCCTGGTTAGGTTTCATTCAGCCCAGAGAATCTGAATGAAAAAACCTACTCAGGGCTGGGTGGTAGACCCCAGACTGTGAGATTCCCTCCTCACAGTCTCATTCTTCTCTGCAATGTTGGGAGGGTCACTTTCCCACTCTTCCTCTCTCCTCTGCCCCACATCCTTCCTTGAACTATGCAAAGGGGCACATCTGGAGAGATGCAGATGTGACTGGCAGGGAACCATCTTTACCTGCCATTTGAGAAGCTAGGTAACGTGATGAGCAGTGTTAGGTTTACAGGCTGGATTTCTTTTATTTATTTATTTGTTTTATTTTTTTATTTTATTAAGGTATTATTGATATACACTCTTATGAAGGTTTCACATGAAAAAACAATGTGGTTACTACCAGGCTGGATTTCTAATACCAAGTCCTCCAGAGGTCCTCCAAGACCTTTGGAGGGAAGGTAGTTGAGGTTCTTTCTGGGGGCTGTTGAACACAGGAGTAGAGTGGATGAGAGTGGTGAGCGAAGGCTTTCATTCATGCATGGATATTTCTTGAGCATCTGTTAGGGCTAGGCATTGTTCTCAACATTCAGAATACTGCAGCATATGGGACAGACATAGTCCTTGCCCTTCTGCGGCTTATGTTCTGCTATGGGGAGATACACTCTAAATATGTAATAGATAAAATAATTTCAAAGAGCAGTAAGTGCTAAGAAGGCAATGAAACAGGGTGATGTGGAGTGTGCCTGGGGGATGGGGCTCAACTTTAGTTAGCGGGTGGTCAGGGAAGGCCTCTCTGAGTTGAGACCTGAAAGATGAGACGAAAGGAGCCATGGGACTATCTGGGGCAGAGCGTTCCAGCAGAGAGAACATCAGGCGCAAAGCCCCCTGAGGTGGGATTTTCAAAGAGATTATAGGTAGTGTAGGTTATTCACAGGCTGAGCACCGTCCAGCGGGTCAGGAGATGGATTTAGATGTGGATGTGCCTGAGTGTCTCTACTGTTTGGAGCAATAAGCTCATTTTCTGTAAAATTCCTCCCCTAACTCCACAGGAAGTGTGGATTAAGTAAAGTAATAAAGGTGAATGGACAAGACTCCAAACCTCCCTTCTTCTATTCTGTTCCTCTTTCCTTCTGCATTTTCTGGTGTGGAAAGAGAAGTAGGAGCTTTGTCTCTGGGGTCCTAAGTGCTGGGGTTGGGCACAAGGCGTGTGAGTCTCCAGCTATAGGGCTGGGTAGTGGATGAGAGATGAGGGCACTGGTCCAGTGCAGAGGTCCTGCCAGAGGGAGCCGGGCAAAGCCAAAGTCAAAATGGTTAAAGGTGTTCAGGCAGAACTGCGTGCACTGGGAGGTGGTGGGTCAGGGGAGGAATGTCTATCCATGGGCCCAGGTGTATGGGCTACTGGTCAGGGGCTTGGTGTGAAAGTGCCCCATAGCTAGCCCTTTCCCAGAGGACATACAGCCCCAGTCATCCAAGATGCTGTCAGGGACAGGAAGTGGTGGAGGAGTGGACAGGGAAACTGAGGCAGAATCCTCAGGCTGGCCATGCTGGTTAAATCGACACAGGGAAAGGGGTGGGTGGGCAAGGCCTACAACTTTGGGATCCTGAGAGCATGTGTGGCTCACCCACGGGCTTGGAGGAGCTCAGGCCTGCAGCCCCAAGATGCGTTCCAGGCTGTACTTGCTCTGAGTTCTGCTGTGTCAGAACTGACCTCGCAGACCCCAGTGTGAGGGGATAGATAGAGCTGATCCCCAGCAAGAAAGCAAATGTATCCCTTTGCTGCCATCTGGGCCATCTTGTCCAGCTTATAGCTCTCCCATACAGCTTAGTGAGGAAAGAGTGAATCA
Organism: Smutsia gigantea; assembly: GCA_032199065.1. Lineage (NCBI taxonomy): Eukaryota > Metazoa > Chordata > Mammalia > Pholidota > Manidae > Smutsia > Smutsia gigantea. The sequence continues at coordinate 15,471 of JAVSCE010019312.1, read as the reverse complement.
GTTAATATTTGGTTTTTCAAATCTTTATCTTTGCCTAAGGCATCACTCTGTGTCAACCTCTGCCACCGGCCTTTGTCAAACACACCTGGATCCCTGGGTGCTCAGGTGTGGACAGTCTTGAATGAAAACTGCTTTCCCCCCACAGAATTCCTTGGTCTTATATGATTGTCTCACAGGGATTAGCTGACCTACCGAGGGTCATGCTGTAAACCAGTGGAGGATGTGAAAAAATGAAAGTACAAATAATGATAGCTACTTTTATTGAGTCTTCACCATGTGCCTAGTACAGTACTAAGGGATTTATATGCTTACCTTAATCATCATATCGCTAATACCTTTCTGATAGCTCTATTATTATCCCCATTTTACAGATGAGAGAAAATAGCCAAGAGAGTGAATTTCTGCCCAAGTACACAGCTAGTCAGGGAGTGGAAAGGGATTTGAACCCAGAGAGTCTGACAACAGTCTACACGGATAACTGCTTTGATCCAGGAGTTTGTGAGTTTTCTAGGTCTCAACAAGGGAAAATCAACTGATGTGGCTGGGCAGGGCCCTGGGGGAGAGGAAAAGAAAACACTGACTCCTTCCTCTGCAGCCCTTTTCCTTCCTCCATTTTCCATTCTTTTTCTGGAAGGTAATTGCTTGGGGCAGTGACAGCCTCCTGGCGAATTACACAGCTGGTTTCCTAGTCAGATTTGTAACAACAACCCCGCCTGCCTGGCAGCCCCCAGCAAGTTCCGGTTTAAGAAACTAATTGCTGGATCGTGGAGTTGGTGCTAAATTGGGTAATTTCTTGGTGACGGCATGTGTGCCACTTTTCCCTTTCCCAGGTAGACTGGAGCTGCATCAGAGAATTTGTCACACACAGTCCCTCCTAGACCCCTTCATTCCTTACTTCCCAGCCAGACACGGGCACTGGCAAAGTGGCTGCTTTCCTGGGCCCAGAGTGACCCCACCTGGGCAGCTGTCTGTGTCCTGGGTTGGTGGAGAGATGACTTGGTGCAAAAAAATGGGGAGAATAACACGAGTAGGCAGAGTTGTCATAGGGCTTCAGGGAGCTTCCATGTTGAACTTACCTGACCTTGGACGCAGGACAATCTCAGTGCTTACCACACTGGGGAAAAGGCTAAACCACACTCTGGTTAGTTCTAGAGTGTGTGGTATGGTTGAGGTTTTTTAAAATTTGTTTCCTTTATTTTTTTCCCTAACAAATTCACTTTCATTATTGTGTTTACTTCAGAAGGGAGTTTAGTAAGTTTGGCTTCTCTGGACTGGCATGCAGGTAGGAGAAAAGTTAAACTGTTGGAATGAGGCAGCACTGGGTGTGACTTCTGGCTTTGCCACCAACTCTGTGACCGTGGGCAGGTCAGTTAGTCTCCCCTAACCTGTTTCTTCTTCTGAAAATTGGGAGAGGAGGAATAATATCTATCCCTTGGAATAGTTGTAGGAATTAAAAGTCATAAGTGAAGGGATCTTGTTCTTTGTAGGTTTACAATTCACTCAGCAAACAGCTGCCTTATGCAAAGCATTGGTCTAGGGGTTGGGGAAGATGCAGTGAAAATAAGACCGATGAAATTCCTGCACTTACAGGGAGCTTACATTCTAGTGGTACAGACAGGCAATCTGAGTCACACAATTTGAAAATGGTAACGATCTAAGAGCTATCCGGGTACATAGTGCCTTGAGAGCAAACAGCAGAGGGATCTGACCTAGTCAGGGAGGCCAGAGAAAGCTTCCCTGAGGAAGCAACTGGGCTGAGATCTGAAGGGTGTGTAGGAGTTAGCAAGCCAGAGGTGGGCAGGAAAAGCTTTCTGGACAGGAGGAATAGGCCTTATAATGGGAGGGATCCTGGGATGCAAAAAGACTGGCCTGGCTAGAGCAGAGGAAGCAAGGGGAGGTGGGGGGCATGTTTGAGAGGATGTTGGAAATGTAGGAAGGGCCAGACCCTGCAGGCCTTGCTGGACAGTTTAAGGCATTTTATCCGGAGAACATAAATAAGCCAATGAAGAGTTTTAAGCAGGGAAGTGACATGATCAGATTTGTGTTTGCAAATGGCCATTTGGATTGGAGGAGGGCAAGAACAGAGGCAGGAAGACCAGTTAGGAGCTTTTGCCAGCATCCAGGCCAGTGATGATGTCGTTGGACTCATTAGCAGTGCTTTCTGCTGCAAATACAGAAAATCTGGCCAATGATGGTTTAAATAAAGAGGAATTTATTCCTTACCCGGAGGAAGGTAACTGCATATGTTGGTTCCATGGCTCAGTGACTTCAGGACTAACATTTCTGCGATTCCCTAGGCCTTTCTCTCATGGTGGCAAGGCAGCTGCCCTTGCTCTGAGCACCATGGTTCTATTTAAGCTAAGAGAGGGAGGAAGGATGCTCTCAAGCTCCACCCCTTTTATCATTAAGGCAAATCTTTCCCAGAAAACCTCATCAGATTTTCATGTATATATGTGGCCTCTAATTACAAGGGAGGCTGAGAAAGGGGAAAGGAGGCTGAAAATAAGTTTTATCTAGTCAGCCAACAATGATTTGGTGAATATGGAAATAAGTGGGTAGATCTATTTTTAAGGAAGGAAAATCCAGAAGCCTTGGTGATAGATTGAATTATTAGTCCCCTCCTACCTTGTTTTTCCTTCCTATTGATTATGTTTAATAGCAGGGTGGTGGTGGGAGGAATGTAACTGTAAAAGTAGTATACAGGAGGAAGCCTATATAATGGAATCTATATCAATTAAATATTTTCCTTAGGAAGTCCATAAACTGATATTTACTTCCCCTAGTAATTTGGATTTGATTATATTGTTTACTATTTGGACAAAGGGGATTTTGGAAATCCAAAAGAAAGACTTCCCATGAAGGATTACATTGTGTAATCTTTTAGAGTTTATACAGTGGTTTCATATACATTATATTGTTTGATACTGAAATCCTGGAAGATAGGTGAGCAGGTGTCATTAGGCTTAGAGAAGGTAGGTCGCTACACGCCTTCTAGTCTCAGGGCTTGTGCTTTTTCCACCGGACAGTGCTGTTCTGTGGGATGTGAGTAAGGGAGTTGGGGGTGGCTTGTCTGGAGAGGAGCAATTATAGGGACCCATCTCCCATGAGACTAGAGCTGGGAAACATGGATTGATGCTAAATAGACTGAAGTTTGATAAGATCTTGATGAAGGCTCAGCAGCTTGGCAGCTGCACCTGTGTGGAGCTGGAGGCAGGGAGAACCTGGGCATGTACATTGTTGGGAAGCTCAGCGTTGGGCTCCAGCTTGATGTGACCACAAACAAAGAAAACGGGATGGTCTCGGCTTCTGCCTAAGTGGCATCTTGGGAATCTCAGACATGGGTCCCGTCTGGGGCAGGAGGAGGAGAACCATGCCATGGAGGAAGGACCAGGCTATTAAAGTTTCTAAAGCAAGGAGACACTTCCAGGTGCTTTTCCAACAACTTCTTTGAGGCTGTCTTGGTCTGAAGTCACCTCCACTTCCCCAGAGAAGGGCAATGGAGAAGAATTGTCATCTAGAGCCAGGTAGTTGATATCTGTGTGGTCACCCCCATTTCCCTCCAGGCAAGATAACCAACAGCCTCTCCAGTCCAGGCCATAGGGCAGGCCAAGGTTGGGCATGTCTCACCCTTTCCTCTATGGAAGATTCCCAGGAGACTCCACAGTCTTCTTCATTGCTTCACATCCCTCAGAGTCAGGAAGTTATTCCTAATGTCTGACTGTGTCTCTTCCACTACTATTAATCATGCGTGCAAAGTTAGCTCCTCTTCCTGACGTCCCTGTGTCTAATAATGTCATCATTAGTCTTCCAGTCACGGTTGCTGCAAACTTCAGAGTCGTTTTCCTTTCTAAGTCTCTCCCTCCCATCTTTTCCCAGCACTTGCCAAGCCCTAAATGTCTGCTGCAACTCTTCCAGTCCACCCATAAGAATTCCTTATTTGCCCACCTCTTCTGTCTTTGTGCCTGCTGTCTCCTTTGGGAATTCTCTCTCCCCCACCACCTTTGTCCAAAGAACACACAGCCATCTCGTTCTCCATCTCAAACACATCCTTCTCTGGGAAATCTTCCTCAATTTCCTGCTGTTGGATCTGGCCTTGCCCTCATCTGAACTAGCCTACCATTTTGGTACCTTTTTGCAGCCCAGTCATTTATTCATCTAGTTGATGAATACGTATTAAGGACCTGCTCTGGACAAAGCCTGCTCAACACAAAGGTGTTGGAGACACAGAGGTAAATAGGATATGGTTCCTATCCTGCAGAAGACCACCTTCTAGTTGGGGTGACAGAAACTGAAACAGACAATTTCAATGCAGTGTGATAGCTGCTTTTGTGGGGGAACTCAGGGTGTTATAAAAGCCCAACAGAGAGGCATAACCCAGAATAAAAGTACAGAAAGTCTTTGAGGGAAGATGGGATTAATATGAGTAAGTGTTAGCCAAGGGCTGGGGGGTAGATGAAAGGAGATTCTGGAAGGAGGGAACTGTTTGTGCAAGAATACAGGGACCTAGAATAACCCTGTCATGTGAGAGATTGCTCCCCTTTTAGACTATAAGCCCCTCAATGACAGTGAACACACTTAAATCAACTCTATACACACTTCTCACTCAGAGTCTTGCTTACGGTAGCTGCTCAACAAATATTTGTGTGATGGAATCACATTTGTGGGCAGTGGAAAAAAAAAAGCAGTGGTTCAGCACCATGGACAGATCACAAAGACACCTGCAGTTGGAGGTAGTCCAACCTATAAGCTCATCTGCATATATTTGCATAATGAAGCCAACTTCATTTCCCTGGGGGTGCAAAGGCTCTGCATCATGGGGATCCAATCAGCCCTGGTTTGGGGGGTTGGGAAGGGAAACTGTCAAGGCCAGAGACTGGTCTTCTGAGGACTTTGGGAGAATCTCTTTCCCCCTTTGCTCATCCCTCTTTTCTTTTCAGTCAGGTGCCAGTGGTCTTGAGCCTTCTGAAGTTTCTGTCAGTGGGGATCCTGACACCAAGGATGGGATACCCTGGATGGTGAGTGGTAGGAGCCTGGGAGATAGGGATTCAATTGAGGTTCTCAAATCAAAATAAGGTGGGTTTGAATCTTGATTCAGAGTGACTCACCCACTTACCAGCATTGTGACCTCACCATTTTGAGATCAATTTTCTTATGGGTAAATTTGAATAATATATACACACAGGATTTCAGTGGGGTTAGAGAATATTAGGTATGCACAGTACTTGCTACATGGCAAGTGCTGGAGAAGTAGTAGATGAGCTGTGAGCAGGATCTGGAAGAAACCTGAATACAGTGGGTATGGAGAGGTGGTGGTGGGGAGGAAGGGAGGACGAGTCTTGGAGGTATGGCTGTCTGGAGTCTTTGAGGCTGTCATCCCCTCCTAGTCAGCAGATGGCCCAGGAGCCTGGTCTGGGATGAGGGAGGGCACCGTCTGCCAGCTCCTCAGTCCCTGTCCCTCCTGCTGACACCCCCTCCTGTCGTAGCTCCTGTCCTGGCAGCTCTGGAGTCCTGATTGGAGGCAGTTCTTGCTGGGAGCTGACCTCTCTGTCCTGTATCCTTGGCAAGCCTGGGATGAGGGCCAGGGGCACTGGTTCCAACACTTTCTCTCCATTACCTCTCTGCCCTGCCAGCCCACTGCTCCTGGGAGAAGGAACTCCTGGGTTCAAACCAGTTTAGGATTCAGATGCTGCCTTCTACAGCCAATGTCTCTCCTCTTTCTAGTTTCTTTCCCCTTCCTTCCTGACTTCCCTCCAGTGGAAAGGGGGTGGCAGGTGGGGGTAAAAGGCAAAAGGGGGAATATCATTGGGGAGTATTTGGAATCTAGAAGAGGAAAGAGAAGTCATCCCAGGTTATTCCTTCCTAATTCAGTCCTGTGGGGAGGGAGAATGAACCTGCAACCAGAAGGAAGGAACAGGGTTTGGAAGAAAGGAAGAAGTTTTCCTATGGACTCACAGTAGATATGTGGCTCTGGGTCCAGTGTTCTCTTTGGTTACTGCTGCTAGGAGCTGTGATCCTGAGGCCTGCCACTTCATAGCAGTGGAAGTGGGTAGGGATGGGGCAGAGGTGTGGCTCTGGAGCAATTTGCCTAATGTCAGCTTGTTAAAAGCTAATTCACCTAATGACTGGTTTCTTTGAATATAGATTTTTTTAAATGTCTGGGTATCATTTTATTTATGATAACCTAAGGATTTAAAAAAACCCATTTGGCTGAGGGCATTTCCTCTTGTGAATAAGTATTTATCAGATTTGCAGCATTTGATGAATGATGGTGTTGTTTTGTGCCCTTGTGAGTGTCTTTGTCTAATATGACTGTTTTAAGAACTTTTAAGCTCATCTGTGGAAAGATAGTATACAATTGGTCACAATAAATTGATATGCATTACCTAAAGAGATAACCAGAATACCCAATAGAAGATGGTTTTAGGCCTGTTGTTAATTCAAATCCCTTTTCTCCCTATTTTCCCAGGAGGTTCCTGGGGCCTGGCCCCCAACACTATGAAGAGCCCTTGTTGAGGCCATGAGGGGTTACCATGGCGACCGAGGCAGCCATCCCCGCCCAGCCCGCTTTGCTGATCAGCAGCATATGGACGTGGGCCCAGCTGCCAGGGCCCCGTACCTGCTGGGCTCTGGGGAGGCCTTCTCCACCGAGCCCCGCTTCTGTGCCCCAAGAGCTGGCCTGGGACACCTTTCTCCCGAAGGGCCCCTGAGCCTGAGTGAGGGGCCATCAGTAGGCCCTGAGGGAGGGCCAGGGGGGGTCGGGGCTGGGGGGGGTAGCAGCACCTTCCCCAGGATGTACCCTGGGCAGGGCCCTTTCGACACCTGTGAAGACTGTGTGGGCCACCCACAGGGCAAGGGTGCCCCCCGCCTGCCTCCTACACTCCTGGACCAGTTTGAAAAGCAGTTGCCAGTTCAACAAGATGGCTTTCACACGCTACCATACCAGCGAGGTCCAGCCGGGGCTGGGCCCGGGCCAGGGCCAGGGTCTGGCACTGCTCCCGAGGCCCGCAGCGAGAGCCCCAGCCGCATCCGGCACCTGGTTCACTCCGTACAGAAGCTCTTTGCCAAGTCCCACTCTCTGGAGGCCCCAGGGAAACGGGACTATAATGGGCCCAAAGCTGAGGGAAGAGGCGGCTCTGGGGGAGACAGCTACCCTGGCCCGGGCTCTGGAGGCCCCCACACCTCCCACCACCACCATCACCACCACCATCACCACCACCACCAGTCCCGGCATGGCAAGAGGAGCAAGAGCAAGGACCGCAAGGGGGAAGGGCGGCACCAGGCCAAGGCTGCGGGCTGGTGGAGCTCCGACGACAACTTGGACAGTGATAGCGGCTTCCTGGCGGGTGGGCGGCCCCCTGGGGAACCCGGTGGTTCCTTCTGCCTGGAGGCTCCAGATGGATCCTACCGGGACTTGAGCTTCAAGGGGCGCTCGGGCGGGTCGGAAGGCCGCTGTCTTGCCTGCACTGGCATGTCCATGTCACTGGATGGACAGTCGGTCAAGCGAAGTGCCTGGCACACCATGATGGTCAGCCAGGGCCGGGATGGATACCCAGGGGCTGGGCCAGGCAAGGGGCTCCTGGGTCCAGAGGCCAAGGCCAAAGCCAGGACTTACCACTATCTGCAGGTGAGGCTTTGGTGGGGAATGGGGTCCTCAGCCCTCATCAGAGTTGTCACTCAGGGAGCTTTGGAAAGGGTTGGATGGGAGCCAGTCATCTTCATGATGAAGGGTCCCCTTTGGGACCTCAGTTTCCCTGTTTATGCAGTGAAGGGGTCCTTCTATTCCGATGCTGTTATGTTGGTGCCAGGAAGACTTCCCATTGATCTGCTGTTTTGCTGGCCTCTGTCTTATGAGCTTGGAGGCAGAATGAGGTTGAGGGTAGACAGTGGACAGAATAGCATGGCACTCTCTGGCTATAACTTCCCTTGAGATTGGAGGTCAGCAGTTGGAAAGCAGTTCTCCTGCCCCAAGGCCTTCTCCAGACCTCTTTTCTGCTCAGATCTGGGTGGTCCAGATATTGCTTGAAGATGAAGGTCAGTTATTTCTAGAATGTGCCATTGCTGGGGTTTGTGGTTCTGGAGTGCCCGCAATAAGACACCCATGTGGTTGTAGAAGAGCCTGTCCTGGGGGTTTTCCTAGGCTGGGGACACAAGTCTGAGCCCTGGATATGTCAGGGCATACGCAGTGTTGGGTGGGAGTGGATGATGCAGGTGATAGCTGGCATTCTGTCCCCATCCTGTCCCACTACTGCTGTGGTCTCCGCAGGTGAGGATAGGAACTCTGATCCCTTCTTATGAAGCCTTTGTCCATCTCACACTGTCCCCTCTCCCTCCTCTTATTGAGATAGAGTAGGGGCTCTTCTTACCATCCACCCTTCCCTTTTCTGCCTCAGGCCCCCCTCCCATACCACTGACATACTGTCTTGAGCCAGCTCATAGTTTTAGGAAGAAAAGTCAATACAAGTTCTAGAACTCCAGCAGATTTAGGGTTCTCCCCCAAACCCACATTCCACATAGTTAATCCACAGTCATTCACTCAGTGAGCCTTTCCTGGGTGCTGTGGATGTGAAGATGAAGACACAGACACTGCTTGTGAGGAGTTCAGAGTTTAGAGGAGGGATAGACAAGGAGGCAGACAGAATGCAGTGCGATGAAGCTGTGATAGGAGCGCGCCCTGGGCACCATCAGAGCACAGAGTAGGCACCTCACCCAACTGGGGCGGTGGTGGTCAGGGTTGCTCAGAGCAGCTTCTGGGAAGAATGACCCTTGCGCTCAATCTCAGTGGAGGAGATAAAGTTAGTTGAGTGCAGAAGTGGATTGAGGGTGTGACAGGAAGTGGCTACAACATGTTCAAAGGTATGGAGAATAAGGCTTGTATGTGTCTTTTGGATGTTACTGGTCTTGCTGATAAGTTGTTCACACGCTAAGGCTCTCCTGGGTGGGGAGCTCACGAAAGCTCAAGGGAACAAATACGGCCATGGTGGAAGAAGGAAGGGGTGGGAGATGGAAGGGATGATTGGAGACAGGATTCAGGACTTCTGGATTGACCTTGGATTGCCCCCTCCCTAGGAAGCTGGTTCCAGCAGAAAGGGCTAAGAGGGGGATGCCAGCCCTTCTCTCATAACTGAGCCCTTGCCACCCCCGGACCCTCACTGCCACTCTGCTGCTCTCTGCTGCTTCTCCAGGGCTGCCCTGACCTCCCTGGGGGCTTCCTTTTTAACATGCACCTCACAGTGTCCTGCAGAGGAGCGCAGAGCTCTGCAGTGACTGTGGCATGGGAGCCCTGCAGTGTGGCACGGAGCACCCTGGCTGTCCCATCTGCTGGCCTGCCTCTCTGCTTGTCTGTGGCTCCTCTTTACAGAGCATGGGGAGGCAATGATTCATCAGGGTATAGGGTTCGAGGGCATCTTAGGACTGTGAGGTCTGAGCCTGTTTGGGGTAGAACTAAGGGGCTGCATGGACCCTCCATACAGCCTGGTGTTCCCCTGGCACAAAAGCAAGGATGCTGGCCCCATCGCACTAGCTGCCCCAACCCTTTTGTTGAGACCCTGTTTCTCCCACTTGACCCCAGTGCTCAGCTCTCTTCCAAACCCCTTTCCACTCAGGGCCCTTATTCCTTTATGGAGTCTTGTTTCCTCCCTGAGATCTCATCTTCTGGTTGAGTTCCAGTCCTCTGTGAGCTCTGTCTCTCCCTGTGGCTTCCTTCATGGGGCCCTACACATCCCTGGGTCCCCATTCTCACACTGATCTCTGTTCCCTCACCTAGCCTCACCCCCAGAGGTGAGGAACCTATGGACTCTATCTATGCTCTCCGTGAACCTTGACGCCTCTCAAAGCCCCCAATCCCCACCCTAGTCAACCTGTTTCTTACAACAGGTGTTTTGAATCTTCCTCATCTGCCCAGCCCTTTCTCCCAGGCCTCCATTCACACCTCATTCTTCCCAGTGGAGACCAACCATCGTGGATTCCCTCAGCTTCCTATCAGTCCACCTGTAGATTCCTGTAGATCCCCAGCCACCCTCATCTCCTTCCTTCTTGGCTCAGAGGCAAGGCCAGGCCACCCATTCCAGGCTGATCCCTCCAGTAGGGCTTGAGCCCATCTCCCAGGGTCCTTTCCATCCCTGAACTGTCTGTCCCCTCCCTCCCCACATTTCAAGACTCTGTTTATTTTACAGCTTTTTCCTCATGCTGAAAACATGCCCAAGTCTCTCATCCTAAAATCCCATTTTAACACCCCCCCAAACCCCTTCCATCTCCTGTCTCTCCTTCATATCCAAGTTCTTGGAGCATGTACTCCACTTCTTCACTTCCTTTCACTCTCCCCCTTACTACGGTCTGACTTCCACACCCTTATCCTCTAAAATGTTCTGGCAGTGGTCACCAGTGGGCTCTTGAGAGCTCTTCTTGAAAGGTACATTGCAATGCTTATAATAGTTAACATTTATTGAGCACTTACTATGTGCGGGGCACTCTATATTGGCTCATTTATCCTTCTCACCAACCCTGAGACATAGGTGTAATTATTACCAATTCACAGATGAGGAAACTGAGGTTTAGATATTAATCAGTTTTGCTCAAGTTCACCTAGTTAACAAGAGATGGGGCCAGAATTTGAACATGAATCTGTCTAACTCCCGAGCCCGAATTACTAACCTCTGAATGTGCTGTGGCATTTGACATTGTCATCTCCTTTTATTCTGGAAATGTCTCCCGCTTCCATGACATGGCATTCTCCTGACTTCCCTCCTACCCCTCTGCCCACTCTTTGTCAGGTGACTTCATAGGCTCCTCTTCTTTTCTTTGCAGTTCCTTTATAAATGTCAGTGGATCGCTCCCAGCTCTCTCTGCTTTCTGCTGGGCTGTTTCATTCACTCCTGTGGCTTGAGCTGCCCCCATGACTCCCACATGTCTGCCCTCCAGCCCAGATCTCTCCAGTGAACTCCAGAACCAAACATCCAATCACTTGCTCCGCAATTCTCTGCCAATCTCAAGATGCTCAACCCTGAGCCTGTCACCTTTCCCCCGTATCTGTTTCTCTGGGATTCTGTGGCACCATCCCCCAGGCCCTCAGCCACAGCCTCCTAGTCATTCTTGACAACTCCCTGCCCCCTCGCCCCTGACGTCTGATCAGGCTCACTGATGCTCCTTGACTCCTCTCATTTCCATCTCCTCTTCCCCCTCTTGTCATTGTCTTAATTTAGGCTCATCATCTCTCGCCTGGATGACAGCATCGGCCTCCTAATTAGTCTCCCTGCTGCAGCTCGAGCCCCCACCCTGGCTCCTGGCCCTCCACTGTCCATCCTCTTTTCGGACCTTCCGGGTGCTCTTGTGAAACACAAGTCTGATGTCACTCCCCTGCTTAAAATCCTCTATGGCTTCTCACAGAAGGAAAAGGGGAGGGCTGGAGGATTGGGGATGTGAGCAGGTTGAGAGGTTGTAGAAGCAGAGGTGAAAGGTGACTGAAGTCAGGCGATACTTCCCTGCTGGGCGTGGGATTGACACAGGTCGCTTTGGCCTCTGATCTTCAGCCTCTTCACACTGGCATGTCAACCTCTCTGCGTGGCCCTCAGTTAAGTAGCAAAAGGTCCATGGAGAATGATGAGGCACCTTTTCTAAGGGGAAACCTCACCTCCTGCTCCACCTCTCATGCTCCAGAGAGTGGCCTGCTCAAGCCAGGGTAGGGCATCTTCATGGCCGTGGGGAAAGATGGTCTTGGCTTCTAGATTTAGGAAGGATGTGTCTGAGAGACAGAGGCCTCTGTCCCCACAGGTGCCGCAGGATGACTGGGGGGGTTACCCCACTGCGGGCAAGGACGGGGAGATCCCGTGTCGCAGGATGCGGAGTGGCAGCTACATCAAAGCCATGGGGGATGAGGAGAGTGGAGACTCAGATGGCAGCCCGAAGACGTCCCCCAAAGCAGTTGCCCGGCGCTTCACCTCCCGCCGCTCCTCCAGTGTGGACCAGGCCCGGATCAAGTAAGGACAGGGAGGGCCAGGGGCGGGGTGGTGGCGGAGCTGAAACTGGGCCCCTACAGGAGCTGTGTGTAGAGTGGGTACCAGTCGGGTTCCCTCTTAGGGTTCAACTGGGGAGTCTCTGCTCCAAGTAAAGAGGGGGCCCCTGGCAATAGCTACTACCTGAGTACCTCTTCCAGAGAGTTCCTTTACCCAGAGTCTCTGAGGGACCTCTGTGGGTTTCTGAGGGATAGAACCCGCTCAGGGTCTCCAGTACTATCATCCCCACTACCCCTTGGAGCAGACTCCATTCTGAGTATGGAATTTTGACCTTTTCCAGCTGTTGTGTCCCACCCCGGATTCATCCCCGGAGCAACATTCCCGGCTACACCCGTTCCCTTACCACCGGACAGGTAGGGAGAGGTCCATACACCTAAAGGAAAGGGTGGGAAGGGGGCTCAGTCCCATACCCAGCCTAGGGCTTAAAATCAGAGGTCTGCCCATGGAGAGAGTGACTGTCTCTTTCTGGGAGAGCTGAGAGCTGAGAAGCCTGCCTTGTGACTCCTAGAGCTGGGGATCCTGGGGAGTCACATTCTTAAAAACCACCAAATGCCCTCAAAGCTGTGAGCTTGTAAGGGCAACATCAGTTCTGTGAGGTTCCACAGCCCTGTCCCGGCCTGAGTGCTTCCAGCCATGCTCTGCAAAATGACGGGATTGAGGGCACAGACAGGATATGCAGAGCTGTTGTCTCAGAGGTATCTGGGCTTGAGTTCTTTCCTCCACTCCACCCTGTGGACCATTAGCAAGATGGTGTGTTTCTCAACACCTCTATTTTTTCATCTTTAAAATGACAGTGGTAGTGATGTTTATCTCATAGGGGTTTTGTGAGAGTTCAGTGAGAAAATGTATTTAAACACAAGATACCTGGTCCCAAATTGGTATTGTATTAATGTGAGTTCTATGCCTAAGCGTAGACTTTCCCCTTAACTAAATGGAAGCAGCGTAGTTTAGTTATTAAATGCGTGGCATGGGTTAAATTTCGGCTCAGCTACTTACCAGCTGAGTGACCTGGGGCAAGTTACTTGACTTTTTTGAGCCCCACTTTCCCTATTTAAAAATAGGCATCATAATAGTGTTCTCGGCACACAGCCAGCACTCAGTAAAGGTTAGCTATTTTTACTGTTTGCTGGGGAAAAAAGCAATGCAAAGGACTGTCCACACTGGCTCCTGTTGTTTGCTGCTGCGACCTCTCAGCATTTCTTTGTTGCGCTTCCTGAATCAGGGAATCTGACTGGCACAGCTGTCTTCACATCAGACTAGCCTGGGTTGCTAAACCCACTTGTTAATACTCAGTTCTCATTTTACTTAACCTGTTGGCAACATCTAACGCAGTTGATGACTCTCTCCCTGAAACACCTTACTCAGTTGACTTTGAGGACACCACACCTTTTAGGTTCTCCTAGATTCTTTCTCTCACTTATTCTCTGTCTTGTCACCAGTGCCTCTGCAACTCTCCAGGACCTGAATATTGATTGGAGTTTTCTAGGGCTTAGTTCCTAGACTTCTCTCTAGACTCACTCCTTAGATGAGCTCATTCAGGTTCATGGCTTTTAAGACATGGAAAGCATGATGACTCCCACGTGTACATCTCTAGTCCAGACCCTCCCATAAATGCCAGGCATGCATATCTGTGTATTGAAATCTCATTTGGATGTTTAGTAAACTCAAGGTATCCAAAACTAAACTGCTGGTGCTGTCCATCCTGCCTCTCCCCAAACAACCTGCTCCATCCACTGTCTTCTTCACTTCAGATAATGACCACTTTATCCTTCCAGGAGCTCTGGTCTAAAAGCCTGAAGTCAATCCTTTCTCTCACATCCCACATCCCATCCTTCAGCAAATTCTGTTGGTCTCATCTTCAAAGTATATCCAGGATCTAACCACTTCTCAGTATGTCCACTGTCCCCACTGTAGTCCAGATCACCATGTTCTGTTGTTTGGACTATTGCACTACCTTTTAGTTGGTTTCCTGCCCTTGACCTTGCTCCACTTCATTCTTCTCTCTCCATACAGCCAGAGTGATCATTTAAAAATAGAATACATTCACTCCAAACCCTTGCCTTACTTAGAGGAAAAGTCAAGGACTTTACTATAAAGCCCTGCGTGATCTGGCCCTTACTGACTCTGAGTTCCTCTCCTAACACTGATCCCTCCCATCACCCACTTCATCCATACTGGTCCCCTTACTGCTCCTGCAACACTACAGGTGTGCTCCAGCTTTTGTCTCTTTATGTTTTAGGGATGTCTTTTGCAAACAGTTTATAGCTAGACTTCATTTTATATTCATTCTGAAAACTACTTGAGAGTTACCAAACTTTTTTTTTTATATTTATTGTATTTTGTGATTACTGATATGCTTGGATGTATTTCTGCTGTCTTAATTTGTGCCTTTTATTTATCCAGCTTTTTGTGTGATGCTTTTCTACTCCTTTGCTGCCTTTTTCGCTATTGATTGTCTTCATTTTTCTTCCCATCGAATCCCACACTGGTTTGGGAGTTATACATTCTGTTTTCATTCTTAGTGGTTACTTTTATAATTTTTATATGCATATGCAAAGTCTACAGTTGACAATTTCTTCTATCGTCTCCTGAGAAGAACTTAGAACTTTAATTTTGATCACCTCTTCCCTTCTTACCTGTACTTGTTGCCCAGTATTTTAGTTCCAGCTTATTTTTATCTTTCCAAATTAATCTTTATTATTGTTGTTACATTTTAAGTTATCAGTATGTATTTATATAGACACATCTTTACCTCGCCCAATTATACCTTCTTGCATTTCATTCTTTTGTTTTAAAGTATACTCTTTAGTAATTTCTCCAGTGAATGTCAGTAGCAAGCTCTGCCTTGCTACTAGAAACGGAAAAAATGTAGCTTATCCTGTTTAAGGTAAATTAGCTTATTATAGAATTCTAGGTCTCCATTTTTTTTCTCCCTGTGTTTTGAAGATATTCCTTTACCATCTGTCATCTGTCCTCTGTTGTTGGTGTTCTTCTCTTGTCTGCAATCAGTCTAATTGTCTGTGGATAATTTTTGTTTCTCTCTGGTTGCCTTTGAGCTCTGTCTTTGATTTTAGTATTCTG
The DNA here is from genome assembly GCA_032199065.1 of Smutsia gigantea. NCBI lineage: Eukaryota > Metazoa > Chordata > Mammalia > Pholidota > Manidae > Smutsia > Smutsia gigantea. The sequence continues at coordinate 382 of JAVSCE010019312.1, read as the reverse complement.
CAGTTTCACTGTGATATGGGTGTGTGTTCCCTGAATCTGAAGTTTTATGTCTTTCATCACATCTGGAAAATTCTCTCATGATCACTTTTTCAGGTATGTCTTTTTCGAACCTTTTTCTTTCTTCCTTCCTGCCTTTTTACCCAATTTGACAGCATCTGCCTTTAAAATAAGGGTTTCTTGTCCATTCACATTTAATGTGATTATGGATATGGTTGGATTGTACATGCCTCTGTTCTTCCTTTCCCCTTTTCTTTTGTAGTAAGTAAATAAACATTTCAGTGTATTATTTAAACTTCTTTGTTATTTCCTTTTACTATATTATTTGAGTTATTAGTGGTTTCTCTAGGAATGACAATGTATATCATAACTTACTAAAATCTAA